>VWZN01013917.1:399452-426705 GCA_013396955.1 Regulus satrapa | reverse complement strand
TTTTTTGGATGGGGAGGATGTGAAATAACATTGAGGAGAAAGGACAAAGGGGGACCACAACAATGCAAACATCTGGTGAAACAGCATGTGGATGAAAGCACATGTTAATTTGGATAGAATTATGGTATTTTCATTTATTTAAAAAGTTACTCCAGCTCCCTTGGATTACTGTGAATGAAAGATCAGGGCAGAACTCATATATTCTTCCCCTACTCACTAAATAATGTAAAAATGCAAAGATCTAGCTGAGAACCAGCAAAGCCCCACTGCAGCACCAGTCAGAGACTGTAAAAGGAGCTTACCCAGAAAGTGGCTCATTGCCTGTTAATTCTGGGTATTGTGCATTGAGCAGTTTCTGGTTTTTACAGCCTATCCACTCTGCTGTTTGGATAGGTGTCTATGCACCAGGCAAACAGGTTTTGAGAAGGAAAAACAGGTACAAACCCATAAACACTAACAAACAGAAGGTGTACAAGGGATTTGAGGCAGACCTGTTCCAAGTGGCTGTTGTTCCTTTAAAATATTGGTGGGAAGGATAAGGAGCTTTGCGGTTTGAGCAAAGTTAGACTGTCCTGCTCTGAGCTCATAACAAACTTCCTATTGTAGCTCTCATCTCAGTGACAGTAAGTCAACTCAATTTCTTTGCCTGAAACAGCACTTTATGGGATCCAGTGTTTATATGCCCTTCAAACATAGGAGCTAAAAGAAAAATGAATGTATGCAGGGAAATATATAACTGCTTAAATATGATATATTTATATATACACATATAAAGATAAGCACACACAAATATATTTCAGAAATCATAAACATTCAGTGTTTGTTCCTAGGAGTAACTAAATTTGAAAATAAGACACACGACAAATTGCTGCTAATTGTGCCATCATTTTATCAAATATGAAACATTCCTGCCCGAGACACTGCCTCTTCTTTGCCACAGATCCAGCAGCAGGGAACTCTTGTAATAAATCAGAAATGCAGCCCCACTGCATTTCTGAGATGGGAATACACTATACATCCTCTTGCCACACCAGGGAAATGCATTTGGCAGCTGATTCCTACAGCCTGCCATTAAAAAAAAAGGCCAAACATCCAAGAACAGGCAGGGGACTTCTTCCTGGAGTGAGCAATTTCTTTCCCCTGTTCATGATCCCAGAATTACATTGCTCTCATTGAGTCCATTCATCAGCTTCAAATGAGCACCTCACTGCAGCACCCAGCATATGAAGAGTGGCTGAATTTCAACTAACTCCTCTGGAAATGCTCAAATAACACACACCAAAGGAAACTTTCAAACATTTCCCCAGCAGACTTGGTGAGTCTGTTCTTAACACTCACCTGTCTGTAGTAGAAAACGTAATTCTTCATTCCCACTGGCGGATTTAAACACATTTAAACACGAGTATTTAAAGAACTACTGAATCATCATGAAAATCTTAGAAAACATGATCTCCACAATGTCGAGATAAGAGAATGTGCTTTGATATTTCAGCTGATTAAATGACTGTCATCAAAAGCTTGTCCTGCTTTCCCATGCAGATCAGTCAGGGCAACAAAAGGTATCATCTGTCTGGGAAACTATTATACCCTTAGACTTTCATCACTGCTGCTATTTCAATATATTGTCTTCCAGCTGCCTAAAAAAGGCATTTGAGTGAATGCAGACTAATCTAATGTGTCATCTGTCTGCTTCTCAGTTGTAAAAAAAAAAAAAAAAAACTTCACTGCAACAGTAGCTAGAAGTTGAGTGACCAAGTCTGCAGCGTGGGTATTTATTGTGCCCGGACCAAAGAGCAAGAATGGAGCCTACGCTCCAACCTCCTCAAAACACCAGTTCAACTAATTCTCAGAAAAGAGGGAACATTTAACTGCTTAGAATATAGGAAATGGGTGATTTAAAAAACCAAATCAAAACAGAACTCCTCTGGACTAAGTCTTCAAAACAAGACAGTAGCCGAAAGCTCTTTTACAGTTCTAAAAGACAAAATTTTGTTTTTCTAACTAAATCCAAGTGTGGCTTTAATGTACTCTGCTTTTGATCATCTTCTTTGTCCTCTCCCTCACATATAAAATGGACCTTTATCCTAAGACAAGTATGTGAATTTATGTGACGTTTGTTACCTCATGTTTTATACAGTCACGGTTTTCATATAAAACTCAAACTTTCATTTGATTATTAACTTACTCTTACAGCTGACATTAGTTATTCTGAGAAAAATAAGCAACAAAAGCTAATATAACAAAGCTTATGATTTTGAAAAGTTTCGATTTTTGGAAAACATGAAGCAAAAAAACCCCAACAAAGAGGCAGAGCAGTGAAGCATTGTGTTTTAGTACATCTATCTACTTAGAAACTAAAGAGCTGCACTTTCAAAAGAAAAGGGCACATTAGCAAGTTTCTCCCAGACTTTTAAAATGCAACATCCATCTTGCCTGTCCAATAATGCAAGTGCTCCTCTCAAAGGGCACGCCCTGGCATGAAAGAAATAGGGATGCACTGCTCAGCAGAGCCCTTGCAGCCGTGTTTTCATGTTGTGACAGAGAGCACCCCAGGCAGGTTAGCAGTGCACCTGGCTGAAGTCTATTGAGAATGTAGCGTTTGGACTTTTAAGTTCAAAGCTAGGCCAGGCAGCTGCTGGTTTTGCTTCTTCTGAAAGCTTTGTAGCAATTCTTTCTAAGATTCAACAAGGAATGATACATTCTCTGGTCATGAGTGGAGCATCATCCTGGATTAAGAATGGGTTTACTGCTCTGGGTAACCATCCTGAGTTCTTCATGTGCTTCTGCTGTTGCAGACAGTAATGCAGAATGTAAGGTGTGAAAACTGTCACCCCATCACGTTAAGTGGGTGCTTGTTTTGGCAGGACAGATTGAACAGGCTATGATTAAAAAAATAAGGAAAACGGCTCCCTGTTTTTGATCAGTACCTGAGCTTTCAGAGTTTAACAGTTAGCCAGCAAAAAGTTTTTGGGAAAAATACTCCCAAACCTGTGCAAAACAAGGTAACAAGTTAAAAAGGCTAAATGAGCTTATATAGTGTCTCTCCTATTACAAATCTGTCCCTACAGTACAGTAAGTATTATTTGTATCAGTTGGGCTTTATGCATCCAGGAGAACTAGTAAGAAATTATTCAATTTTGTTGTCAGGCTGTTTAATTTCCTTCCTCCTCCTATCCTTTCAAGCTTACATCTTCCTTAATTTCCTGTTCTAGCTCTATAAATCACTCTCCTTCTTGTAGATCTATGCTTGCCTTGAAACTGCATTCCTCTCAGCGACTAATTTTTAAATTACCAAGTAAAACCATAGGATTTCTCTGGCAAGAGTTACTCCAGGTGAACCCTGGCTGTTGACTGCTTGTGGTTGTTCTGCTCATTTAGGTCCCAACTGCTGGCAGCACATGCACCACATTCAGCTCTACGTGCTCTTTCCCTCAAAACCAGAGCAGTGTCTTTTCCCCAAGTTCTTCAAGCCGAGTGAAACTCAAAAATACACCCTTTGTGTGACTAACAAGAGGCCAGACCTGTGGAGATCCACAACCTGCACAAAGAAATTCTTCTGCAACCTGCCTCACCATGAAGGTGAAATAGTCTTTTGGTTGGTGAATAAAATAGCTGAATTTCAGTGCACTATGGGATAGATACTCCTTGCACGAAGAACCATTTGAGCTCTGTGGTAACCTGTGAAGTGTGACTGGTTTAGCAGAGAGGATTCTCTGCAGAAGGTAGAGCTGATTAAATTAATAAAAGACATTCCAGGATGGAGACCTGCAGAAGGCAAGCAGGCAGAGGATCTTGTTCCAGGTACATTCAAACCCCACTCTGCCACCTCCCTTGACTGGGGCAGACAAAAGCGTGGGAGAAAACTCTTCTGCAAAAGATTTGGCACTGCCCCTGAAACACAAAGTGCTCTGACAGTGAAGATCACTACAGGAGCTTGTTTCTTACCATTCCCCTTTATATCCCTTGAGCAAGCAGGAAAACACAAACTGTGCTTGGGAGGGATCAGAAAGGCATACATGGGCTTTATTAGCCACTCATACAAAGAAAAAGCAGACAAACTGAATTTCATTGGGTTTTCATTTGAAGCCTCAGATTTCAAGCACTCTTCTTCATGTTGGTCCAACTGACCTTGACACTTTTACATTTGTGATGGAGTTTAGGTGGAATTCAAAGATAAAATTCTCCTTTTGGTTTCCTGCTACCTGCTCCTATGATATTTAAAACTGGTGAGTACAGAGTATCTTTGTGATAACAAACAAAATGTATGGCAGATTTTAGATAGTAAGCAAATATAAATGTGTGTATTATCATCTGCTTTTACTTTACAGCTGCAAGTCATACATATTCTTTGGGCTTAAACCCACAGTATTTTACTTTAAACAGTATTAGTTGTATAACAGATAAAGAAACACAAGAAGAGACAATTTATCTAAGTTTTCAATGAAAGGTTCATGAAGTCCCTCCTATGAGCCCAGTAAAATAACACAGAACCACAAATGAGAAGATACTGTCCTCAAGTAAGCAATGAAAAGCATAAACAGAAGAGAAAAAACCCCTTGGATTATCTTTCCACCGCACAGAAATGATATTGTGCTCAGCTCCTGTGTTCTCCTGGTAAGTGACACAACTCCCATGGGGTTCAACAGCACTCTACCTGGAATTTGAGGATCTGGAAGTGAGGAGGAACACAGCAGGGTCCCTTAACTTTCAACCAACCAACACAGAAAGCCTCCCAAGTGAAAAATTAAACAGGGAGTTTCAGGAAGAGAGCTGGCTAAACAAAACTGCCCAAGACCTGACATCTCAAAAGCACATGAGTAGCAGACAAGCACTGAAATGCCTACAGGGACCTGGGACTCCTAAGTTAGGCTGGGATGGATCAGCCTTCCAGAAGCAAGACCTGGGCAATGTGTTGGGCAGCTCTGTGCTCAGTTTGCACAGAGTGAACACGACTAAAATTGACAGCAATTAAATCTAAAAGCATTACACTGGCTAAGTCAGTCCTCTACATGATTACTGGTGACATCTAATCATCTACAAATCCAAAAACTGATTTTTGTGAAGACCTACAGCCTATATAAACAAATGCTGTCAGCAATAAAATTTCTTCCCCAAAAGGGCTGTCCCAGCAGTGGCTCAGCTGCCCAGGGCAGTGGTGGAGTCCCCATTCCTGGAGGGATGGAAAAGCTGCGTGGATGTGGCACTTGGGGACACAGTTTAGAGGTGGCCTTGGCAGTGCTGGGTTAATGGCTGGATTTGATCTTTGCAATCTTTCCCAACCTAATGATTCTGTGATTGCACAGCAACAAAGCAGAGCAGGCCGTGCCTTCCCATGTACAGTTCAGGGAAGAGCATGAGAAATGTCCCAGCAACAACTGAGATTAAGAAGAGTTCAGCACACCCAAACCCCCTCTGTAATCTATTGCACAGGAGGGGTAAAAGGGATCAGTTTTGTGGAGTTATCATGAAAATTATGTGCTAAGAAGGGTTTTTTTAAGGAAGCATTTTTTTTAAATTAATAAAAGACACAGAGTAATAACTAGTTTCCTGTCTCAGAAAACAAGGACAGAGGAGGGATTTAACTATTTAAGTAGTACTACTTCTACAAAGAAGAAAAATCCAGTTCAGAGAAGTGACAGGCATCTTCTCTGAACTTTCTCATGAAATGAGTTACCCCACAGGTCAGGAAGTGTATGACACCTTCACAGACTTGACCATAATTTGTAAAAAAATTATTTATACCAAACTTTGTACATGCTACAGGGAAGTTTCTCAGTGTGCAAGAACAGAACCTAGCCCAGCTCATTTGAGCTGGGACTGACAGCTCAAGTGCAAAAATTCCAGGAAACCTTGTCTAAGGCCCACAGCAGACTTGCCCCACAGGGAGCTGGTGAAATCCAGTGAAGAACAAGTAATGAGAGACCCTTCATATAACATTTGAAAAGGGACAATCCTACTACCTGCTAGCAATCCTTTGTGGCTCCCAGAGAAAACAAGTGTTTGTTTTCACTCCAACACCCCATCCATCTCCTCCTGAAACAAGCAAAGCAATCCAGAATGGGTGTCAGATGAGAATCTGTGAGCTGAAGCTACCTAAAGATTATCACAGATATTTGGAAGAGTTGGCCAGATTCTAACTACGTGTCATGCTACAGACAAGCACTTTTCTCTTTTAAAGAAACACACAGTCTCGAGATAGCAGCTTTTACTGGTCCCTGACAACACCTTGCTCCAAAACTGGGCTGCCACCTAAAACCATCACATGGAGGAAGAAGGAATAGTCCACTTGATATTTATTAGCATCAGATTAGTATATAAATTAAGAAACTACCTGCAGGCAAAATGTGATTCTCGACGCGTAAGAAATCTCCTGTAATCTCATTGTGGTGTCAACAGAAATACTGACTGCATGAAAGTAGCCAAATTACTACTAAATATGCTTCCTGGCAGCATGGGGAAAAGGAAGCACTTCCAGGCCACAGCTCATCTCCTTGGTTTAAAAGGAGCCAGTAGCTGTCAAGGACTTTGCCTGCCTTGCCCTGTCAAGGATTTTTCACCACTCTGAGAGCCACGGGTAGGACCTTGCTGCCAAATTCTGTACCCAGAGAGCAGTAAAAGCTTGGAGGAAGGGGTTGCTGATCTTTGGGACATACTGACAGTGACTGACAGGAGGGGTTTTTGGTCCACAGGCTCTTTGGGAAACATCTGTTAAAGTAAGGTCATAGGTTTAGCACTAGTGTGCCTCTGGGAGTGGTACAGGGCACACATTGCATGTAAATCCTCAAAACTGTAGCCCCAAACTACAATGTTCATATGGAATTATTTTTCCTTCAGGTTTTTACTGGAGGAAAAAAGAAATATTGCATGAACAGGAGCATATTTCAGCTGTGAACTTAAAAAGACCTTTTTCTCTGTCTATAGGGGGGTATCCCTTCAAAGAAAGATGAGCAGACTGATCCAACTCCAAAACTTCCTCTCACTAGCCACTTGATTTCCTATTTTCCTATGAGTAATGTATTTCCCAGGAAGATGAGACTGTTTTTCAGAGCAGTGCAATTAACAGATATCCTTTTGCTTGGTTTTTGTTTGCGCATGTGCTTTTATTTGTTTATTTATTTCTTTTTGCTATCCTTACCAGTAACAAAGCTAATTTCAAAGCATTAGGGTATGCTGTCTTCATAGCACAAAACTGACAGATGTTTCACATGTTAGAAATAAACCTCAGTGATATTCCTGTGCTGTCTTCCATGAGTTTTGGCCTTTATATATATATATATAAATATTATATATATATATATATATATATACACACATAAAGTATGCATTTAATAGATCTAATAATATATTTATTTAGTATATATATATATAAAGCAGGTGAAAATACAAGGTTGAGGTGCAGGTTTGAAGGATTCAGCACAGTAGTTTATCTTCTGCAGTCTCGACAAGGTTTATCTGACTGTTCCTGAGCTGGAACTGCTGCAGAGGCAGTGGAAAAGTAGCTGGACAGACATGTGTCACATGAAGTGACATCCAAAGTGTCTTGGCAGTAACAAACACCTCCATGCTCTGAAAACTGAGCAAAACTAGGGCAAATGAAAAACCTGCATCGGAGTGCCTGAAGATGTGATGAGCAGAAGGTGTCCCAGCCCGTGGCAGGAGAGTGGAACGAGGTGGTCTTTAATGATCCCTTCCAGCCCAAGCCATTCTTTGGTTCTGTGGTGCTCATGGGCAGAAAACAAGGACAAAGATTCTGTGCCTTCCAACAACAGCCGCCCTGCAATTGCTGGTAGCCTTTTTTAGCTTTAGCAAATCCTTTGTTCAGCAGAAGCAGCTCAAAAATTGCTCTTCCAAACTCTCACTAAGACACCCACCTTTGAAATCTGTGTGATTTTTTTCCATCTGTTGGAAACGATGGAACATCTAAAATGTTTTGAACTAACTTTGGTCAAGGGTTTGTTCGTCTCTGCCCAAGAGGGAAAGGAATTGAAGTTTCTTTCCAAAAGACTCTGTTTCACCAGTCAAAGCCTGATGACCTTAACATCAACGGGCTGGGAACAGCCAGAAGAAACACAGCAGGAAAGTGACCATTAACAAACATTAATGAACATCAAGCCCAAAATCAACCCCGAAATCATTCCCTGGTTTGCCTGGTCTGAGAAAAGACTGACAGGTAAACTGAAGAATGGGGACTAAACAAACATTAAGGTGAAGGGATCAATAGCCAATAGGAGATCAGATACTAAGAATTGTGTAATTTAAGACCAATGAACTTGGGAATTTCTTTGGGGTGTGTCTGTATAAATATGTGAAAAATCTGGTGAAGAGCCATGTGTGATGGAATGATATTCACTGCACAACCTGGGCAATGTGTAGATTAAATGATTTCTACTGCACATCCTGGCCAAAACAATATCCTGACTAGAAAAAAGCAATGCCTTAATTCTGTAACACAAAGAAGATGTTGGAGAGTTTTTGTTTTTTCTGCAGTTTCCAGTGTCACATCAAACTAAAGACATACAATTTTAAAGGTTACAAAAGCCAGTGAATTGTCCCAGAGAACCCAAATCCCAGCATGCTTATTATTAAGCCACAATGGCAAAACCAGTAAAATTCTGAAAAATTACGGGGAATTTTCATTTACCTTGGAAAGACCACGGGCTAGCTCCATTTTGCAATGCAAGTCCTGATGAGATTATTCCTTGCCAACATGAAGCTTGACACCAACTGCTCAGGCCAATCTGTGACCCCAATCTCTACTTGCATAAATATCCAAATAATACTATTTCTACAATTAATAATGATAATAAAAATACACCCCCCCTCCCCACATCGGACCCGGTGAGAAATCACAATCTGAAAGCATTTCAAAGGCTGTCAACCATGAAAATCAATCAGTGCTGACAACCTCAGTGTTGAATCAGGCCTCATGGAGGCAGTTTCCAACATTACTGGAGAGCTGCCAGCCTAATCCTCTGGCTGTAAATACAGTGCTGCGAGCGCCTCTGACAAGGGAAAATGAGCAGATTACATGGGGAGGTAACAAGCTTGAACTGCACCATGTCATGAATGGTGGGGTGGAGGGGAGAAATCAGCCTCCCTTTGTACTCGCAAATTATTTGTTTTGCAGCAGTCCTTCGAGGAAATAGTCTGGCTAGAGGAGTCACCCACATTACTACAGCCTTGCTCTGAAAGTTAAGGTGGGAAGAGGTAAACTCTTCTGCCTTGCCCGACAGAAAATAAGCCATCTGCAAGTTCTCAGTTTCCCTCAACTTCCCAAACCAGCCTGATCTCTGCACTCAACAGCCACCAAAAAGCAGGTTTGCCTTGTGCTGCAGGAATGGAGCCCAGATGGAAGAGCACAGCTGCGGGCCTGCATGTTCGGCTGCCTCCTCTGACAAAGAGCATCCCCTGGGCTCCCACTTGGGCCAGCCAGGAAACAGCATTCAAAGGCAGGAGATGGGCATGAAATGCACACGCCATCAAACCGATTGCTCACCGCAGCTTTCCATGCACAGGTGCTGTTAAATCAAAGTGGCCCTGAGCGCCGTTGGGGTGCTCCGCGCTCCTGTGAAACGGCGCTCGTGAGAAACGAGCTCCAAAATCCAGCAGGGAAATATGATTCACAGATTCGTGTCGTTCCTTACACCCCAGCCACAAGGGCTTCGGCAGCACTACAAGCAGAGGCAGTGGCTGCTTTTGGGCAGTGGGAGCTGCTCTGTGGGAATGAGCCCTCAGCTGGGTGGGTCTGAAGGATGTGAGTTTGATCCTCACACCACTGTGAGGATTCTTTTGGAGTATATTAGTTTATTTTAGGGTGGGGATTAAAGTTAGAGAGATGTAGTTCTTGTTTGGACTCAGATGTTTATTAGTTCTTATTTATATTACAGTCCCGCAAGTTCTGCAGCACTTTAGGTTAACAAGGCAGAAATGGTGATTGTAATTTCTCTTTCTAAGGCTTTTAAAGGCTAAACTAACTAATCAAGGATTGCTAGTTAAATGATTTTTATTCTTAATAACTAACTACTTGTCTCTTGTGTTGCAGACTTTACTACTTAATTACACATTATTATCTAAATTTATGAAGAGGAAGGTGAAGAAGAAAAGCTAACATCTTAAAACTTTGATCTTGCTTTATATACATTCCTACATCTCGAAACTTCAAACTAAAGTTTTTTCCTATGTGATATCACACACCTCTATTCAAACCACACACCCATAATCCCAGGTCCATCACTCAATTTTGGGAGCCTTCTCCAGGGTCTCAGGTCAAATGCAGTGTTCTCTTGTCAGCACTAACAAGTACTAACCCTCAGCAGAACGCTGCTTTTAACCTAAAACCCTAAAAAAAGCTTCCAAAAGTAAATGAAAAAATAGAATTTTTAAGTGTGTAGTTGAAATACAAGTATATAATATCACAAAGTAAAAACCAATGACTTTAAATTTTAAAATATAGTAATGTATACAAAATAAAATAGAAGTTTTAAAGCGTTAAATTCTTCTTCTTCCTTCTCACCCAACAGCTGTTACAGACCATATTCATGCCTTATTTGTTATTCATGAATGTTCAACTGAACCTTTTTTTTTGTTTGTTTTGTTTCCACAAATGTTAGGGAAATGGCTCCTTTCTCCAGCGCTGAAAGGGTGCTTGTGTAAGAACAAGAATCCCCATTATTACCTTGATGCTCATTATTCTCAGTTGTTCATTTCCTCCCTTTAGAAATTTAAATTGTGCAATCAGAACAGAGCACCACCACCACCTGACCTGTAAAACACTCACTCACTCCCAATTCCAAAGAGAAAATAATTCAAATAGGCTATTTTTAAATAACTGTCTATCCAAACTACTCTGTAAATCAATGTCATGTTTGCTGAATCAGAAGTAAAATGGCTTGGAAAACAGCTCTGTCCACAGTGAACACTTGGCATTGTTTTTTAGCCACAAGCTACTGATCAGCTTTATTTCTGACCAGCTCTGCACAACCAGCCAGCATGTGTGTGGGTACTGGGGGTGAAATCAAGACGATCATAAACTCCTTGAGAAGCTTGAGAAATATCTTGACACTTTTAGCTCTAAGTATTTGCTTTTTTACTGTACCTTCAGTGAACATTATCCATCTTACGGAGTTTAAATTAAATTTCGTGGAGTATTCTGATCCAAGTTGGCATTCTCCAATCTACTTGTGTGGCAAATGGATTTATGTGATGTACAAACAGGAGATAATGCAGGCAACCTGTAAAGCATCAGTAGGAGAAACAGGTATTTTTTTTACCTCTTCTTTAGAGTAGCTTTCATGCTTGAAAAAAGAAAAACTTCCCTATTTGAGCAACAAAGTTAATCCCTTCCCTGCCTCCACGCCTAGAAAATGATCTTATAATTCTGGAGCTGAAAAGAGGTAGACAGGGAAGAAATTCTCCACTGTGAGGGTGGTGAGGCCTCGGCCCAGAGCAGCTGTGTCTGCTGCGGGATCCCTGGAAATGTCCAAGGCCAGGTTGGACAGGGCTTGGAGCACTGTGGGACAGTGGGAGGTGTCCCTGCCCATGGCAAGGGGTGGAATTGGATGGGCCTTAAGGTCCCTTCCACCCCAAACCATTCCATGAATTCTGAGAGTCTCGCCTGTGTTGTTAGGTGACTCTGTTTTCTAAGCAAAAAGTGCAGATCCAGGAGAAAATCTGTCTCAAAAAAGAGGTTTCAGTGGGTGGAGAAGAGGAAGGACAACTGCTTTCCACACAGATAACAAATGGTTGCTTTTCTTAGGAGCACAAAGGCACAGAGCTGTGCTGGGGTCGCTCCCAGGCAACATATTCCCAGCCAGTATGAAAATATATGATTAGTAAACACCAAGTTCAAAGGTACCAGTGTATCAAGAAAGGAAAGACAGAGTATTCCAAAGAGCTGAAGAAAGATCTTGCTACACCTGTGAGGAATAAAAAAGGCAGATGAAACCTAGGCAGAAAAATATTAAATCAGGCACCCAGAGTATAATCCTAACAGAACACATGCAGTGATGGGCTATAAATTAGTCATTTCAGAATTTCAGAATCCAGCTTTGGGAGTTAACGAGACTGCTGAATAAAAAATGCCAGCTCAGTGCACCCTAACTGTCTAAAAGCAAGGAGAGTGACAAGAATCAAGAACAGAAAAGCAAATACAAGATTGATAAGTACGATGGCTATACAGACAGAGCAAGATTGTGTTTTCCTACTATATGAAAAAGGATGCACCTGAACCAGAAAAAAAACCCCTCCAGCCTGAAATAGAAATTATTAAGCCGACACATGGACAAGGGCTATGGAATGCTGTGACACAGAGCAGATTCCTGGAGATCAGGTGTCCCCCTTCTGGGACAGGAATGGGGGCAGCACATGAAACTTGCAGGTGGCCAGTTCCCAGGGGGCCAAGGAAGTGGTTCTGCACTCAGTATTTAGTTAAGACTGTGAAACTCCTCTTCACAGAATGCTGTAATGCTAAGAGGGACAGAGGTTCAAAAAGAAACTGGAAAAAAGAATGAAAGTAATAGCAGAAGATGTCACCTCTGACTCAGGGAAGTGCTGGAGGATGGAACATCACTATGATAATTTGACTCTTACCCTATCCTGGTGCTATTTTGCAGAATTTCAGTCTAGCTGCTGTTGGATATACGGGGGCTAGGTGGACTCTTGTGGTCTGACATGATACATCCTTCTTTAAAGCAAAAAATAACCACCCCGACAAACCAAACAGAACTTAGTCAAAACAGATTTAAATTGGGTTTTAGTACAGCCTTTATGTACCACTGGAGAAGTGGAGCTGAATCAGTGGAGCTGATGTAGGAAAAGGCGAAGAAAAACCAAAAGTATGACAGGTCCTTCCAACATGCTCATATATCTGTTCTGTTTGTGCACAGAAAGGGCCTTACTTTCAGAATGCTCTTACATTATAAAAAGGAATAAAAATCACAACATAAACCTAGAGAAAAAAAAAAAAATCCATATTCCCCCACACTTTAAGTTAAGTCCACTACAATAGTGTTGCCAGAGTAAGCTGTCTGAAGCATTTAGCAGCTTTGGCTGGCTGGCTGAAAATCAGGATTCTTAATACATGTAGGAGACATCAAGCACAGTTTTCCTGTTCTTGGTGCTGTGACCTGATGATAATTTTCCATAAGCTGTTCTCCACCTTGCATTATCCCTTCATTAGTCATACCATCAGGACAGAAGATTATTTGGGCTGGAGGATCCCATCCACACAACAAACTTCTGTTCTTATGGTGATAACCTGAACAGTAGTCCCAACCACAACCCAACATGAAGCTTGTAATGAAAGGATTTCCCTTAGTCTGTAAGTGCAAATGGAAATAGTAGAAAGGGAATTTCAGAATGAAAAGGCCAACTTCTGGGACACTGGTGGTAGAAATGAAAAAGAAATCAAATAATAGAAATCAAGAAAAATGACTCTGTGATTCAGATGAAATACATAATTAAAACAAATTGGGAGAACCCCATACAATCAAGGGCAAGAATCAATTGTGTGTGCACCGGGTAGCTCTGAATTCCCCACAGCCTTTGAGCTGCCATTCACACCCTGAAGAGATTTCCAAGAACCAGTTAAACCCCAGCAGAGGGAGAGGAGCACAGAGAGGGAAAAATGGAAAGGAACACCCTGAATTCTGAAATAACTCTAATAATACTGAATACTAACACTGAAGTAATACTGAAACAATACTGAATGCTAATACTGAAGTAATACTGAATACTAATCCTGAATACTGATACTGAATACTAATACTGAAATAATACTGCATAGTAAAACTGAAATAATATTGAAATAATACTGAAACCCTTCTAGCTCCCAACTGCAGGGGCAGGAGAGGGGACAGGGCAGGGGAAGGGGACAGGGCAGGAGAAGGGATGGTGCAGGAGAGGAGACAGGACAGGCAGTTGGAAGGGACAGGGAAGGAGCCAGGTGAGGCCATAGGGTGGGCAGAGGGGACAGAAGGGCTGCAGCCAGCCTGGCTGGCCGGGGCAGGGCTCAGGCTCCAGCTGCAGAGCAGGAACTGTCAGCTGGAGCACGCTGCTCCCCATTAATCATCTGGTCCAGAGCAGGCCTTCAGCAGAGAGCCTGCCAAGAGAGCCAGGATCTCATAAAATCCCATAAAACCCCTCAGACTGAAAGGGAGGCAGCCTCCCGCCTGTCTCGCTCCCTGCCTTTGAAATGTGGGGTAAAGGCTGGGGGAGAACAAAGAGGCACTGATGATTGATAACAACTTAATATCTTTGTGCAGCTTTATCAGGCTTTTTAACTAATGACTTAAGCAACTTCACCTCT
This sequence comes from Regulus satrapa, assembly GCA_013396955.1. Classification (NCBI taxonomy): domain Eukaryota; kingdom Metazoa; phylum Chordata; class Aves; order Passeriformes; family Regulidae; genus Regulus; species Regulus satrapa. The sequence goes on along the minus strand of VWZN01013917.1, from coordinate 412,400 downwards.
ACAAAATCAATCATCATGTCATAAAAGTCTGAAACACTACAGAATGAAGTGCCTGCCGCAGGGATATAGAGCATGTGTCATGTTTAAAGTGAACCTAATTCTTCTGGGGGTCCCTGGATGTTACTTTTTACTTTCATGTCCCTTGGAGATATTCAGAGATGGAGAGAGACACAGCAGGAGAACCCAAAATTAGTGCTTTCCCTTAAAGAAATTATTCAAGTAATGTTTAGTCTTCATCACTCAAAGATATAGAATTGAAAGATACTGAAGCTGGCTGTCCATTGTTCAGAGAGAAATAGCTGGGCAGTTTAAAGAAAATCACTGATGGCAGGAAAGAGAAAGCTCCAATTAAAAATAAATAAATTCCTAATTTAGGACTTGGCAGCTCTTTTCCCACAACAGAAAGTTAAAAAAAAAAAAAAAAAAAAGAAAGGAATTATACTATCCCACTCTCTTCTGTACATGAAAAGGAAAACAAGGAAACTTCTACATTTAGCCCTGCATTCTCTGAAGCCTGTTCTTGCTGGCAGGAGAGCTGAGCAAGGGCTCTGAGGAGCACGTGGCCCTTGGCCTGCTCTCCCTGTCACTCCTGCTGTCCCTGCACCAAGGAACCTGCTCACAGGTTCCTTTCCTGCCCCTGCTGCCATTAAGGTAGAAACCATCCTTGTAATCTAGGAAAAGGAAGATTTTTCTTAAATTGTGTCAGACACGTAAAAGTGATCAAGGCTTAACTTCCTATGAAACTTTAAAAAATAATAACACCATATTCAATTTCAGTGTTGCACACAGCCAGGTGAGATCATGACAGCTTTTCTCTACAGACAGGAGATATTTGTACAGTGCTTTGAGTTTTAAACTGTTTCTGTTTCGATCCTGTTTGTAACCACACTAACCTTTTAACAGCAGGGCTCTTGCCAAGGATGAATTGGTTGCCAGAATTTTTTTATTTTTTTTTTTTTAAAGCTCAAATCTCATACAAAGCCTGGATTCCTTTACTCCTGTTTTCATACAGTATATCATTCCAACCTCTCCCTGTTCATAAACTTTACAAGAACTGTATTTAGGCAAAATCTACACTGGCATATTTTCCATAGACTTCATGGAAATATTCCTAACCACTTTTGCAAGCAGCTGAAGGTGCGCTTCTATCTTGCCATGAAGTCACAAGGTTTAATTTGTAACATCACAGTTGCTTCTATGGCAACAGATGGTGACATCAAACACAGGATCATGACTTCACTACAGGATCAAGAAGGATTAGCTTTGCACCGAGGAAGTTAAGATCTTATACAAACAAATAGCTACAACAATTGCAAAGAGAATTTACAGCGTGAGAGTTTACTCCCTGTGTAAATGTTCTTCTTGTTTACTCCAGAAGGAAAATCCCTTTAAATCAACCAGCTGTTTGTAAATTAAGCACAAATGGATTAGCTTTAAAACAAGCTCAAGGGTTTAAGATAGGGTTTGCACATGTACCCAGCTATGTACTTGAGCCCATGGCTTCCACCCACACTAAGGAGGAGAAAAGGCCAGAATTACAATTTCATTCCCTTACCACAACCCCAGGGGCTTTCACCTGCCCTAAGCAGGTTATGAGTGCAGAATACCTGCACAGAATTTCTACTGAAACATTAGCTTTGAGTGCTGCTTGTTACCCGTGCAAACCTTGTGGGGGCAGTTATTTAATTACCTGCTATGCTATCTTTCCTGAGATAATCCTTAAATGGATGAATTCCCTGGCCTTTCACCTTTCCATTACCAAAACAGGACCAAACAGAGGGGTCCCAGCTTGCAAGGCCCCTCTGGAGACATTATTAATTACTAATGCCCCTTGCTGGGGCCAGCCCAGGGGGAGGGGACAGCACGTGCAGAATCCGCAGGGAAAAGGCCGAGCTGGATCTCTGCAGGACACAGCTGAGGCTGGCGGTGGGAGATGGAAATCCACATCCCGCAGCTGCTGCTGGGACTCTCACAGGTGGCAGAGGAGACAAAAACCTCAAGGCAGCAGCACGGGGGAAAGCTGCACTTTGGGAAGTACCTTTACAAGAAACAATTTTAGCTTTAGAGTTCTGCTCCTCTTCGCTGGGGTCCTGGGTGCTCTGGTTCCTCTGCCCAGGCACTGACACACATTTTTTCCACTGCAGCAGATTCCAAGTCTTTCAACAAAGGGGCATTTAGCTTTGTGAGAAATAAGGTTCACTGTTTACAATTTTTAAAAGTTTAATAAGGGATGAAAGGGATGATTTCTAGTGTTGGGGTGTTTGGTAAACTGTTTAAATTGTTAATTTCAAATATTTTTTAATATATTGTTTCATTATACTGGTTAAATGTATATTCATGAGGATTATACATATTAAAATTTTTTTGTGAGTTTATATATTTTGGGAATTTTTTTGTTTGGTTTTAATTACTGATTTGTCTTCACGTTATCTTGTAGATGAAATAAATGTATTTTATTTATTTTCGAGGTTCTGTTTTGTTTGTTTGATATTTCCTGACAACTTTAGAGTCAGTAGTAAATTCTTCTTTCAGTGTTGTGGTTCTTTTTAATGTTATTTTATTATTTAGCTAGGATATTCCATAAGTACATTAAATTACTATTATCTATTTCACAGAACTATCTGTGAAATAGTAAATTGTTTTTACTATTGTTAAGTAGTTATAAAAGTATAAACTATTTTTACAATAGTTAACATAATGCACATCATTTTTATTTAAATACATTATAAGAGCTTAAACTAGAATACNATTATACTAAAAGTAGTTAGAAGTGATTACAAGTTGTACTATATTAAAATAATTTGCAAAAGTTAATAGCTAATAGCAAAAGCCAATAACTGCTAGTTATTTATCGAATAACTATAGTTATTTATAAGACTAACTTATAATAAACAATATATATGACTGAGAAGTAGTCACAGGAATTCTGATGGACCACAGCATCATCTTTTTTTAAAAATACAGACACATCCATTAGCCTTTTAACCAGTCCTGTTGCATAAAGTAGATTGTGCTGATTAGCAGAGCCCTTAAAAAAGGGCTGGTTCTGAGCAGTTCTGTCCAGAATTACAGTCAGACAACAGCCCAAGCACACAGCAGGGCAGGAGAGTTATTTTAAACCTCCCCACCCGTGTCAGAGGTGTCCAAGTGCTCTCTGTTATTGTTAGAGGACTCAGCAGGCTTTGCTGGACAATCCTCATCAGTGTTAGGAAGGATTAGCTTACAGAAAGGAACTCACCTAGGTAAATACATTCATTTTGCACATGCACAATTAACATAAAATCAAAGTAGATCGGGAAAGCAATAGCACGGGGGGAACTATGGAGGCTGATGTAGTGGGACACATCTGTTAGATTCACTTACAGACACATCCAGTTTGAGGTGACAGATTTTCTGACCTTCTTCCACACGTACTTATGTGCTAATGAGAAATACTTCAGACTGTGTTTGTCACCTCCACTTTTCTTTTCCCATCGCATCTCAATTCCAACCCGCTTCCTGTGTGTTCCTGTTGAGCCCAGCTCCTACCTCAGCAACGTTACCAGATTCTGTCTCCTTCCCAAACACTTCTAAGAAAAAGTTAAAAGGTTCTCTTTCCTCGAAACGTGTTGGCCGGAACTAAAAGCATCTTTACCTCAAAGCAGCTCTAATTCAGGGAAAGAAAAGACTGACTAAAGAGAGACAGAAAACCTACTACGACCTCAGTGCAGCAGATATTTGACAAGCCAAATTCTGCACCTCAGCAGCCAGAAACAAAGCTGATAATACAAATATAATATTGTGGTGATAATAAATAATATGATGGTGAGGATATAACCTCTCTCTTGCCTGCCCAGCTGTTTAACAGGGTGCTCACCCTGTGGTACCCACAACAGACCCAGAGAACTTGGCAATTCCTCTGCCAGTGATGGGCAGACCCACAAAGCAGAGCCATGCTTGCATCCAGCATTGCCTTGAGGCCCAAAATATCAGAGAGACTCCAGAAGCTTCACTGGTGTGAAGGGAGAAAATATGAGATCTAAATGTTTGTGTCCTTTAGCATTTAGCCAAGGCAATGGGAAGAATATCTGCTGAGCACATAGTTAACAGAAGCTGAAGCCAGCTACAGAAAGAGCCAACTTGCAGAAACATATTTTGCAATGTCCATGAGACCTAGAAGCATTAAAATTAACATATAAGTGTTCCCCAAATAATGAGCATGTTCTGGGATGAGCTGTGTGTAGGAATCCCCAGTCCAATCCATCTCTAGGTCTGAAGAGGAAGAGCATTGCTCCTTACCCACCAAACAGAAAGCAGGAAAAATTACAGTTCCTGCACAGAAAGTGAGAAGACTTGAAGGACAAACTCTTCTGGGGCAGGTTTTAGAAGTACCTACCAAAGCCCCTTCCTAACAGAAACCAGGCCTGAGCTGTGAGAGGAGAGAGATGCATTTCATCCATGAGGATGCTATTGATGAGGAATGGGCTGCTGCAGTGTTGCTTTAAGTGTATCTTAACACACACCCATAAAAATTATTAGGAGGGTTTGTGCCTTTGATCTTACTAAAACAAAAATGCTTAAGACACACGTTTTTTCCCGAATGGCTCTTAAAACGAATCAGGTGCCTGCATTTGACCCAATTCTACTCACTGTTCCCAAAAGAGGAATGTTGTCTCCGAGTCCTGACCAGCAGATGAACCCAGGGCTGAGGCTCCATGGATCCACCTTGTACAACACTGTCTATTCAAGCATGACCTCTGGAGGCCCACATCCCCATTCATATTTCATAGTCCACATGTTCTCTCTCCTCCCACTTTTGCTGCCTGGTTTTAATGCACCACTGGTCTCTGTACAACCCCCACTTAAATATATCTTATTTTTCGTTGTAAGCAAGCAACAAGGTGAAAAGCAAAACTGAAAAGCCTGACAGTCAGCTTCCCACTGACATACTCCCTTGTTTATGTCAAAAACCAGGGGCTGTAAGTGACAAGAAAGCAGCAGAGAGTGGAGAGTGCACAGAATCATTTAAAAGGCAGCAGTGACATGAGCAGACGTTTCAGTAGGCCAGAGCTGACTTTTGTCAGGCTGGGAGGGTGGGATTGCATTAAGCTACATTTCATTAAGAAAATACTCAGGAACTATTAAGGGGTCCCATATGGCTGCTTCAGGACATTTAATTTAATGTCTTTTCTCTCCAGTGACCAATCCACCCCCCACCTTCTTACAAGTGATGACTTGTGGGTCTTAACCTAACAAGTGAAGATATGTTTGACCCATTAGTTACCCTATTTAAAGGCTTTTGTTCACCTTGAGTGCAGAGCTCAAGCCACAGTTTTACCAAGGCTCCACATCACCAAGGCAGATGGTGCCATAAAACACCCACCTCCCCCTACCCTATTGATCCCACTTCTGTTCTGTGACTGACATTCATTCTTTATGCACCGTTTTCTAGATGTTATCCCCCCAGAGCTGTGTCTGAAATGCTGGCACGGGGAGTGCCTTGGCCAGTGTGAGTGTTTGGAGCTGCTGCTGCTGCCAGCCTATTTCTTGGGAATAACGTCCCAAGCGTCAAAACCCACCCTCCAAATGCAAAAGCCACTCTAAATATGTAAAAACTCCACTAATATTTGGGGAATTAGAAATGAAATAAAAGACAGAAAGTATTTCATCCTGATACTACAGTGCCTATGTCTGTTTTAATTTTTTAAGCTTCCTATTCTCATTGCCCAGCTCCAGTTTCCCCACCCAGTGTATGTATTTTCCCCTTCCAGAAAGAACTGCAGGAAAGATAATGAATCATGACTCTGTTGGCTACAGAAGAGGATTTCCTAGTAAGCTGCAAAGTTCACAACCTTCAAAATTCATCTCTTATACTCAGAAATTGCTCAAAATAAAGCCTGCAGACTTAAAGAATGGCAAAAAACAATCCAAACACAAGGAAGTCTCTCTTTTACATTACTCTTCCAAAATAAACTGGAAAGCTAATGAGAGGAAAAAACCCCACAAAACCTCAGGCAATCAGTACTGAGGAGCTATCAAGAGGCAACATCTATGTGCATTAATAATAATAATTAATGAACAATCTTGTTAGGTATCCTATCCCATCTCATAGTCAACGAGCAAAATCCTTACAGAAGAGGTTTCCAAAATGTGTTTTGTTTAATTTTCAGAAGGAAAAGAGGAGGATGAGCGCTGCGACTTGCTGGTGAAACGCCTAAATTGCAGAGCAATGTTAATTCATTGCTGCTTAGGATCAGCAGAACATCACTCCTCCCTTTGTGCTGTGCCTGCAAAGCCCAGAGCATGGTGAGTCTCTGATAAGGGGCTGGAGGCAAGCTCCTGGCCCAGCAGAGTCTCACTTGCTCAGCTCTAATACCATGACATGTACAGCAATGAGCTTGTATTGATTTTGCATTTGGACCTGCCTCAAACACTCAGGCCATCTCTCTACAGGAAAAAAAAAAATTATGTGGGAATGCAGGAAGGACAAATCTGGCACTAGATGTAACAGTAACCGAACAAACAGTATTTCACATCTTCAGAATAAATTGAGTTCTTTATCTAAAAACAGGAAAAAAACCCCCATAAAAATCAAAATGTTCAGAACTAAAAGGAAGTGTTGATACTGAAATGGAGAAGGAGCTACTGAAAAGAGACATTGGCTCAAATTTTCAGTTGAATCTGTTCCAAGAAACAATATCCCCATGGTCACTCTGTACTCACAGTCAGTTCTGCTGGGCTTGGGTATGCACTCACCAACCCTGCCCTGGTTGTTTCACATGGGAATACCTAGCTCAGCCAAAATCCAAATCCCAAAATCGGGAAATCCATCCTGTGATCATCCTTCCTAGCCCAGGCAAGCGCTGTGGGAGAGGCAGCAAGGCCACCAGGTGTCCTGGGGGAAGTGGGGACTGCACAAAATTCCCTCTGTGACTGTCCCCAAACACAGCCTGGAGGCAAAGCCTCGACTCCTTCCCAGCTCAGCTCACACATCTGGCAGAAACCTGCAGGGAGGTCACTGCCAAAAATCTCAGTGGTCAGACTGCCCAAAGAGCAGCCCACAGACTGCAAGCAATGCCAGCAGCGGAGGGGATGTGTGCCAGCCCTACAGTGTGCCCTTGCTGTGCCCCAGACTGTGGAACTGCCCATCCGTGGAGCCTGTCAGCAGCAGAATCCAGGGATCCTGGGTTGCTAGGACCAGGCAGAGCTGATGTAACCACACAGCCTCAAGCGAAGCAGAATTTCCTGTGTATCCAGGCTCCAGCCCGAGCACTCAGTCCCAGACTGTCAGTCTAAGAGCCTCTTCCACAGCACAGAAATCAGTGGTGATTACCCCTGCTGAAAAACACAACAGCTCATCAGGGCAAGGCACTCTGTGGAAACCTGTCACTTGGGACAATTACCAGGCAGCTAAATGCCCACAGCTGGGCAGACACACTCCTGGATCCTGTTCACGCCATGGCTGCCAGCAGCCCTGCATGCCCCCTGGCTCCCCCAGACCTGCAGGGTTTGCAGCCTGGAGCCCATGGATACAGATGCAGGTAGAGCTGGGCCAGGTGCAGAGCAAGGGCAGAGTGCTCCTCTGGAAGGCTCAGAGCAGGCAGAGATTAATTACCCACCAGGACAGCGCAATCAGCAGCAGAGGTATCATCATCTCTGCCTCTGTTCTGCACACCAGTTATGAAATCCAGGGCAGAGGTATCATCATCTCTGCCTCTGTCCTGAACACCATTTCTGAAATCCAGGGCAAGGAATTTAACAGTTTCTGGGCTCAAAGGGCCATAAGATTTGCAGTGAAACTGGAATGACAAGCAATGCTGCCTGGGGCTATGATTTNTTTAATATGAACTTGTGAGGGGAAATTCAATAATTTGTGAAGTGGTAATGTGTAGAGAACATGCTCCAGGCTACTAATAGGTTATTAATGGAGCCAAAATTACTGCAGATTAGAGTACATAAGCATGCTGCCTAATTGCAAAGCAAAATGTCTATCACACTATGTGGCAGTTGAAGTGAAATATGTGTGCTGAAATCTTGGTTTTCTTTGCATCACTTATCAGCTTGGTGCAGTGTCATGATAATCCACAGAAGGAGTCATGCAACAGTGGGGAAATCCAGTGAGAAGGTTTTAAAGAAAAGGTAACACTAATATCATAATCCTGCTTCTATTCTGTCAGGTAAGCTGGATTCTTGGAGCCCCTGGAAAGGTGTTCTATGCTAAGCAAGTATTTGACATTTCCCCTGACCTGCAAAAATTAATAACAAAATAAAAGAAAGAGATGGATTTGAATCACAACTCATTAAGTCCACCAGAATTGTGTTTAAAGACCCTGAAGAGACCCTGTTAACAAGACAGATTCAACTGCACCTAAAACTTTATTGGATTACACATTTTCCCAGACAGTCCATAAACTCTGAGCAACCTGCTCTAGCAACCTATCCAGTGCCTAAGTTCATCACTTTTTTCTAATACAAGCACGAGCTCCTTGGCTGAAATTTAGGACCATTAATTCCCAGGTCATGTTTCCCAAGTGCTAGAACATGCAACAGCAGCCCCTCAGAGTAGCAGCAAAAGCTGCAGTGATTGAGCTGACAGCTGCTGCTGTCAGGGGATGGTCTGCATGCTACCTCTCCTCATTAATCCCAGCCCTTGCCTGTTTGTCTCCTCTTTGAATGAGATGACAAGTTTAAACAGAGGCAGTCATTAATTACATGGTTTGGTTTGAAGCTAGCTCAAAACAGGAGCTAAAATAATCAAGACTTTTCAGCACTGCTACACCACAAATGATGCACAGCCCCCTTCAGAACCATCTCCTGCTTGCTTAAACGTTCCTTCTCTTTGTCTCTGCAACCCTGAGCAGGGCCCAGGACAGGTTTAGGCACAAGAGCTCTGACACTGGGCAGCGTGGCTGAAGGCCTCTTTATCCTGGTCCCCCAGCAGCCTCGTGCCCAGCTCCTCAGAATTGCTCCACACAAGGGACAGGCAGCAATGGGCTGGTTCACTTCTTCTGAAAGGGAATGCCTACAATAACCTGGAGTAGCTTCTGCTCTTCCTAACTGCCCCGGAGTTACAGATCTTTCCCCCAGGCAGTGACTGCTGGACCACGGATATTCAACGTAGCTGCCAGAGAGCAGAGCGGGCACAATGACAGAAGGCGGCTGTGCTGGATCTCCCTTGTCACAAGGAGCCAACCCACAGTCACCCCCATCTGTCCCTGCAAAGCAGCTCTTGAGAGAAGGCCTCCAAATGAGCACACAGCAACAGGAATGTTGGCTGCTGTCAGGAAAGTCCAGGGAATGAAATATCGCCCGTCCAATGCTGCAAGGACACATGGGGACACGGATTCGACACGCTGTGTCACCCTGGCTGCAGCTGGGGAACGTGGGGCTGTGGGGATGGAACGAGCAGAATCTGCTGCCACTGCAGGGGTGGGACATGCCACCCTGGCTTGTGACACAGCACCTGGCTCTGCTGAAGCAAGCAGGGTCCCTGCAGGAGCACCGCACAAATGTGCGTGGTCAGTGAGTCACTTCTGCATGTGTACCTGCTGGGGCCCGGCTGGCAAACTTCAAGTGGGGAAGACATAATTCTGCTTTTGCTGTTCCTCTGAGCACAGCAAGGCAGATGTGGGGTTAGTGCCAATCCCAAACTCTCTAGCTGGGACAGGCAGAAGAACAGGAGCAATGGGCACAGAGCTGCTGAAAGTCACTCGTTCCTCTGCAGGCAGCTGTTGGAACCCTGGGTACAGAGAATTTCAGGCTTTCTGTGCTGGAAGGCACTGACCCCCAGGAGAACACTGCATTTGACCTGAGGCTGTGGAGAAGGCTCCCAAAATTGAGTGATGGCACTGGGATCATGGGCGTGGAGTTGGAATAGAAGTGTGTTAGATCATATGGTGGAAAACTTAAGAGTTTAAAGTTTTGGGATATAGTAATATATATAAAAAGCAAGATGGAAGTTTTAGGGCATTGGCTTTTCTTCTTTACCTTCTTCATAGGTTTGGGCGATACTGTGATATTGTATAATATCAATGCGAGCGACAAGAAGTTGGTTATTGACTTAAGAATAAAAAAAATTTAGCTTATTTGCAATCCTTAATTGCTTAGTTTACCCTTAAAAAACCTTGTAAAGAGAAACTGTCACTGCTATTTCTACCTCGTTAGCTTGAAGTGTTGAGAACTCACAACTTTTGAGACTGTAATATTGATAAGAACTAATAAACATCTGAGTCCCAACGAGAACAACGTCCCTCTGGCTTTAATCCCTACCCTGGAAGAAGCTGATAAGCAACACTGACAATCCACAGGCACCTAGCTCATGTTTGGTTTCACAGTTGAACCAGTAGAGAGAGGCAGAGCATCCCATCTGTCAGAGCAGAGCTTCCCTCCTGGGCCCTCCTGCCCCAGCCATGGGCCCATGCCAGCACAGGCACATGAGCAGCCAGGGCAGGGAGCACCTTGTCTCACCTTGCCACCTGTGACTGTGAGCAGCCACTCTTCTGATGGGCTGGGATTTCTGGAGCAGGAATTCTAGGCTGGTTTGCCCATGGAGACAACGCTCACACTCAGGAGCCCAGCCCCTGGGGATGTTTTCTGTGTCAGTTCCTTGTTTCCCCACCATGCAGCCTCACAGAAGTTAGCAGGATAACTAACTAGCTCTGCTGTGCACAAAAGCTCTGAATGTTAAATCCAGAAAGTATCTGTTTCCTACACAGGAAATCTTACAAGTAGGCTGCCCTCTATACTTTCTCTTTTGTCAAGTATGTGGGCTCCCACATTATGCATGCAGGCTTTGTATAGCTGCATGTTTCTCACACATAAATACTCCTGAAGGAGAGACAGTCCATGCATCTTGATTCTGCAATTCAAATTATGCCTCATTCTTATCAGTGGAAATCCATTTGGTTTAGTGAAGGCAGCAGCTACTCTATTACATCATGCAAGCATAAAATGCTGCCCTGGAATAGCAGTATCTCTACATTCTGTATTTTTCTAACAAAAGGAATCCATTAAAAAGTCACACAGTGATGACAATCTCTCACCAGTAGATTACAAGGACACAAGTCAGCTCCCCAACCATGGAAGGTGCTTCACTTGTCTGAGTCACATGGCTATATTAACACCCTCCATAGATGCCAGCATAGTCTCTATGTCTAGATGGGCTGAAAATATAAAAAAACCTCTTCATTTTGAATTTAAAAAATAATGGCTATGTCTAATAATGTTTTAGAGTCAATATCACACAGCAGCAGCTCTACTGCTCAATAGGTAAATTATTTCTGTCTGCATTTACAGTGATATGGATTTATCACTTCAAAAGAATACAAACACGTTTCCTGAAAGCATGAGATTTTTCAAGTAGCCCTTCAAAGAAGGCTTCATGAACCACTGTTTGTTTTTAACACTGAAATTTCTGGAGAAGTTAAAAAAAATCTCCAGCTCCTATTGAGCTTGCAAGTGCTGTAGACTGAATACTCATGGAGGTCCCCTACCAAACAACTGCATCTCTGATTTGTAGGCACAAGAAAGGACCAAAAATGGAATTCTAGGTAAGAGAAGGTGGCTTTCCCTCAGCACTCACTTAGATAAAGCTTTTCTCATCAGCTGTAGGAGTGCCAGCCCTGTGTGGCAGCACTCATTTTACCTGGAGCAGGGGCATCCCTGATGCCATCACAAAGAGCCTGTGAGGTTTGCCCTCCTTCCCAAATCTGGAGCTGAAGGAACCCACCCAGAGGGTGCAGCCTCCCAGCTCAGTCCACAGAACAGCCATGTCACAGATGGCAAAGCAGGGCTGCCCAACTGCAGGACAAGCAGTCACAAATGCCACGTACAGAAGGGGAGAGGGAGAGCACAAAAAAATCCCCCAATGAAACGACACTCCTTTAGAGCACAGGCACTTACCTAAACCACGTCAAATGAGGAAACACGTGCAGGTCAGAAGACATCAAGGAAACATGAAAAAAGAAAAAAAAAAGGGAGCAAATTAGTTGCAGTTTCCATTGGCTTAGTAACAGGAGCTGAGCACCGCACAAAATCAGACTCAACTTTTATTAGAGTGAGCAAAGTTAAACAAAAGAATTCTAGTCCAGCTTCTGCCTTTTTGCTATGTGTTAGTTTAGCAGTAGTGTGATGCATGCAGACAAAAAAGCAGAAAATTAAAACCAAATCCTTTGTGCACTAGGGGTGGAACACAACTCCACCTGGAAGGCTCTCAGAGGCTCTTGCTGTGACTCAGCACAGGTGGCTTGGGCACACAAAGGCCTGGCTTTCCCTGCAGATCTCATTGGCTTTGGTTGAGCAGTTTTAGGAACTCGATTCCTGTTGAGTCCATTAATTCTTAGCTGTACTAGGTCTGGAGCAACTTGCAAGAACAGGCAATCATCAGGGAAAAAAAATCGCTTTAGGAGAAGACGAAAATAAAAGACAGGAATATGAGTAATTTTCAAAAAAAAAAAAAAAAATCTTTCTTTTTCATTGTTGGGTTTTTTGTCCTTATTGAGGCTCCTGTTGCAATGATACTTATTTGATACAATATAATTTTATCCCTTCACTCCACTGCATGACAGAAGTCTTAATTCTTAACAAAGATTCTGCATGAGAGCAGTCAGCTCTCACTCCCACTAGCTGCAATCACTCACAACCTACATTTCTGTTGCAAATGACATCAACAGGTAATAGGATATGCTTTATTAACCTTGATTACAAAAATTTAATGATAAATTTCAGTTTCTGCTTTCTTTTCTTACATCATGGATGGACATTTCCAACAACGAATGACCATACCACTGCTCCCCAATGTCTTCTTTCCCAGAGTCTTTCATTTTTGTCTTCTGATTCCTGCCAAAGCTTACTATGATTTTATCTTGAGGCCTGCCATTGCTTTTATACAAAACTTCCTTGTAACCTCTCTGTTAGACCAAACTAATTTATCCTTGTTAAAAAAAAAAAAAAAAAAAAAAAATTGAAAAA
>VWZN01013917.1:344798-399296 GCA_013396955.1 Regulus satrapa | reverse complement strand
AAAGAAAGGCCAAGAGCTCTCAGGGCATCCCTCCAGCCCTTCTGTGAGCAGAGGAGGATCATCAGTTTTCTATTTTGTCAATTTCAGAGCTGGGCCAGCAGCTGAAGGAATTATGAGCAAAATCCAAACCAAACAACAGTAAGTAAATCCTTTGCAGCACAGAAACAAAGTCACCTACAGAAAGGTACGCCTGCTCAGGCTGGGCAAATTCAAGGAAAAATCTACTGAGAATTACTAAATACAGTAGGAACTGCATCTAGGCCAGGAAATTTCTTGTCTTTACTCAGGGGAAGAAGCATACACACCCTTGCCTTGTTTCAGTTTTCTGTAGCTCTCTTTCTAACTGAAGACACTGTGTTCAGGTCTTTAATCTGAGCTAGGACAGTGATATCCTGTCATTCAAAGGTTGAAACCTGGCTGTTCTCCAGGCTCTCTGTGGCTAGAAATCAGGGCAAGGGCTCATAAGGACCAAAGGTGCTAAGAAAAAAAAAAATGGAAAAAAAAATTTAGGGAAGAGAGTTGAACAGCTCCCCTTACTCCATGGGATTAATCAGAAAAAAACCCCACAACGAGCAATATTAGAATTTTGAAGGCAAGATATTTCAGAACCCAAAGTAGGAAGCTTCCAATGGGTAACCACAACAACGAGGACTGGAGCCATGGGTCAGGTTGAGCTCAGCCTGCCCAAATGGCAGGGCCAGGAGTAAAACCTCAGTGCTCCATCCCACAGCCCCAGCACTGGCCAGGGCAAGGCACTGCCTTCCCAAAACTGCCTTTTGGCACAACACAGACTGGGCCTCTGGAGCCAGAGGTTTAAAATCAACCTAGAAAATGCTGATCCTCTTCTCCCCAGTCTGAAGGGTTTCCTTTCCTCATCACCGGCAAACATTATTCCGTGTCACTCTGTGTCAGCCAATTTTTTTAGACTAATATTTATAGCATAGCACAAAATGAACACAATACGATTTAAACTACATTTCAATTCCTCTATTTTTATGTTTTTAAAATCCTAATTCCCACTTCCATGAGGACAAATGAAGTTCTCCTAAAAGGGAATGAAGTCCCAAGTCCTCACACACAGATCAGGTATCAGCCAACTACACTGTAAGGGAACAAAGCCCAGTTAGCATCCCCCACTACAAGGAATTTCCTATGGAAAAGAAATAAAAGGGCAATATTTTCTGCTTTGGCTGGCTGTGGCAAGACAGCAGAATTCCTAGTTTCAGTTTTTAAGCAGGGTTTTAGTTCAAAGCCTTGGGCATAGAGTGACAGAGAAAAACAGCTCAAACCATGCTGTAGCTCAGACTCAAAAGATATCATCACCTGGCATTTCTACTAGGTGTCCCCTCTGTTTTGGAGACATGCAAAAAGCTCCTTGGTGGGGATGAAGAGAGCAGAATGCTCTGGGTGAGATCTCACATGTGCAGATGCACAACTCGGGGCAAGGCCAGCTGGCAGAGGGACCTGCTGAGACTTTATCCCAGCAACCCCTGTGCAAGCTGAAAAGAAAATGAAAACCAATTCCACTCAAAACACATTTTTCAAAAGCCTTGATGACTTTTGCTGCTCTCTAGAATAAGCTAGCACTTCATTGAAATAAAACCACATGGCAAATGCTATGAGGGGGTTTTTTTTCAGATTAGTCATGAAAAGGTTTGTGTGGAATGAAATTAGACTGATTCCTCCTAATTGTCACTGAAGATTTTTCTGTTTCTCTATGAAGTGGGCTGATTTTATATTGGACATTAATGAAGCTACAGTTTTCTCCCCTATACACATTTTAAAAGCATTCAGTATTCCACTTTAGGAGCTCCCCTATTTAATGAACTGAAAAACTGATGTCTCCAAAAAAGTTAGCTTTTCAGGCAGTAAAAGTGATACCTTTATACTGGAATATTTGTTTTACTAAACACTGAATAGTACTTTTCAGAACTGAGAAGAAAATCTAAAGATTCATCACAACTAAGTGACACATCAGCAATTCCATAGTCTTTGAAACCAAGAGACAGTTTTGGGGCACTGGAATTTATTTTGTTGGCTTCCAAAAAAGCAAGCATGGATATAGACCTGCTCTTACTGAAATCAGTAGCTCTGATTCAGTGACAGCAGAATTAGACCAACATCCTGCATTTTTGGGATCCCACCTGCATTCAGTACAGCACTGTTTTTGAGAAGCAGGACAGAGCATGGTTCTGAAAGGGTTACTTAATTACAGAGATGTTTATTTTACAAGCCAAAACATATTGAGCTCTATTTTTACCAACTTTTCCAGTAAAGTGTTTTTCTTCCTTTCAGGTGTATATTTGTATTAAGGAAATAAGGGGTTTTTTTTCATGAGAAAGGGAGACCCAAAGGTTTGCTTTGACTGAAAAGTGGCACAGAAAGGCAAATGCATCCCAGTGAAGTTGAGAATGTGCTGGATCATGAAGCACAAGGGTTCCCAGAGCCCTGTCCTGTTGTACAGCTAGAGCACCATAGCACTTCCTGGGCCTCTTTCTTCTGATCTTTGATTGCAGGAATCTGAAAGCAGGCACTGGTTGTTACCATATGATGCTCAACAAAAAAGAAACCCACTCATATTTATGCCACTTTGTTCTACCAAATTGCAGTGATTTGGCAGCTTCCCCTCAGAATTTCTTCTCAGGATCTCTCTGAGTACAGCAGCAGGCTCGATTTGGCACAGCCAGAGTGAACAAGCACCTTAGAAACCAAAAGGCTGCCTTGTTTCAGAGAATTTGCCACTGTCCATGCAATCATAATCTTAGCTCAAGGGCAAGCAAAGCTGTGTGTTACACATGCTCTGTTCTAGCTAGGAATGGGGGAAGCTGAGCTCTCAGCAGAGGCTCAGAAGCCCTGCCTGGGCTGTCTGCTCACACCACCTCACCTGCCTGGCACCAGCAGTTCAAAAGCTCAGCATGGCCACTCCTCATGCCAGCCAAATGCCCTTCACTCTGAGCTGCCTGGGCCATACCTGCCAATGAACACCAGAAACAAGACCCACTGGGAGACAAAAAATGCAATTAACATGCTAAAGAAAATGAGATCTGAGTCTACCTACTCTTCTCTGCTCCATGGTACTAATGGCTTACAAATGACCTGCACACCAAGTACACGTGTGGCAATCTTGGCACAACTGTCAGGACAAAGAAATCAGTGCTGAGTGTCTTCCCCACTAATGGCTTGTCCAGTTGCTCACAGCTCTCACTTTCCTTGTGGTTGCAAGGCAGCTTGAACCCCAGCTTGATTTCTTCCCCAACCCTATGAACTGCATTCAAATGAAACTTTTTTTTTTTTTTACAACTTGAAAAGAAAGGAAAGTCATAATTAACAAAGGGGCAGCTCCTGAAAAGTGATTACAAATAAAATCCCTGTGATTACAAAAACATTTCCAAAGTCTTACATTTCTAGAGTTTTTAAAAAAGTCTGCTGGAGTTTTCCTCCTTGGCCTCAGTCCTCATAGTACAAATCCTTTTGGTTATGAAACCTGTATTCAGACATAAACAATGAGAGATAAAGAAGCCTAGAAGGTTTAGAGATTAGCAGGTATGGAAATCTAAACTTCCATATCCTGATACTTGCATTCAGGTCTAAAGCTTGGAGAAGGGGAAGAGACTTAACACTTGTGTCAGTACACAACTTCCCCAGGTTCTCCTAGGCTGCACTCTCATTTGTGCGTAGGGACTAGAGAAATACCAGAGAGTCACAAGTCCTCTGGTATCTTATCAGAGTGAGAATCAGGAATTTTATCCCTTGTATTAAAAATTAAATATTCTGCCCCCTTCTCTTTCCACTGCTTCTCTCAATAAACTACTCCAGCCCTGACACATGAGAAGACTTTGCCCAGCTTTCCTTTTTACCTTTCCTTTTTACTTTCCAGTTTTACCACACTTTCCCTCTAAAAACAAAAATCCCACACCAGGACTGGTGTGATGTGATTATCCTGTTCACTTGATCCTGCAGCAGAGAAGGGTCCGGTGGCCAAATGACACCATCCCAAGACAGAGTGTGCCAAAGCAGCTCACTGCTCCGTGCCCCAAATCCCATCAGGATTCTGCACTGCTACGAGCATGGCTGCTCCACTTGAGGCACTTAGGATGGCAGGAAGGGAGAAGAGTGAGTTAAAAACCAAAGCCCTCTTGGGAGTCACTCAACTCCCAGGAGCACAGGAGACAGCACTGCTCATAGAGCCAGGAGAAGCTGCAAGCTCGCAAGGCACTGAAGGAACAGGCAGGACAGATCAGCTAAAGTCGGGATCTAAAAGTCTGGAGCGGCTGTCTGCAGAGATGACTGAACTGCAGTCTCAGGGATGTTTTCTGTTCAGACTGGGCATAGCCCTGAACCAACTCGGGGTGTCCATCAGCTCTGCCAAGGGAGAAGGAGAGAGAAGGGACAGAAGAGCAGCAGGGACAGGAATGTTCAAGCAAACGTGAAAACACTAAGGATCTGTGCTGGCTTTGAATTCATTTTTCCACAGTGGTTTGTATGGCACCGTGTTCTGCATTTGTGCTGGAAACAGCGTTGACAGTCCAGGGATGTTTTTGTAATTGCTGAACAGTGCTTACACAGAGTAAAGGCCCTTTCTGCTCCTCACCCCACCCGTGAGGAGTGAGCAGAGGACACCACCAGACCCAAGGGCTGTTCCACACCATGCTCAGCATGGAGGGGAAGCCAGTGGGATGGCATTTGTCTTCCCAAGCCATTGCCACACACAGTGACGCCCTGCTCTCCCAGAGATGGCTGCACTCCTGCCTGCTGGTGAGGGCTGAGTGTATTCCTGGTCCTGCTTGGCTTGGGACTGTGGCTTCTGCCCCACCTACTGAGCTGTCTTCATCTTAACCCCTGAATTTCTCACTTCAGATTCTCTCCCCCACCAGGGGGGAGTGAGTGAGCACCCATGTGGGGCTAAACCACAACAGAACCCTCGTGGGGTGAGGCACAGCTGTGGGGAAAGGGGAAATACAGCCTCTCATGAATAATCCACAAAGACACCAATACCTGGGGTATAATGAAGGCAGGAAAACATATACATAACCAAACCAACATATGGACACCTGGGAACAAGAAAAAACCCCACAGCTTCTTTCATGTGTATATAAAGAAGTCTAAGCAGCCCTCAGACTTTCTGTGAATACACTCTTGCCTGGGTGGCAGGAGCAGCACAGTTATGTAAGGTACATGTGGTTTTTAGATTCCAAACAATACTTTCATGCCAAAGTGATATATAGGCCAGCTACTGTCAGGAATGAAAATGCTGCTCATGAAGGTATTGTCCTGTGCATCAGCAACAAAAGGAATAAAACAATCTTGCAGTAATTTCCCTAGGGCTGGGAAAAAAATCCAAACAGCTAACTGTTCTCTGCACCATGGTAAACTCATTTTGATTCCTATTGATAGAATGAAACATAACATGCCTCCAATTAAACTCACTGCAAGCTTAAGGGACACCTCTCTTATCCTTCAGGTGTTCCTGTCACCAACAGTGACAAATAGGACACGTAGAGGACCACATCTATATCTCAGCCCACTTATTTCAGTAAGCTTTTATCAGAAGACAGCAATGCTTATGGAAGCCCATCTTTGCCTGTTGGAGTATAATTTTAACACCTCCTAAAATTTACAAAGGCACTTCCACCAGCCTGTCTAAACCATCCCAAGCCCAGCTGTTCAGCACAGAAGCTTGCCAACTGCCTGTAAAGAGCAGCACATCTTTATGTTACTGCATAAACAAAGCGACATCAATTTTTCTGAACATCGGTACAAGTCACTAGATCTTATTTCAGCAGGGCTCAAAGCAGCAGCAAAATGACAGCTGCCATCTCTGTTGTGAAAAAGCACTTCAAGAGAAAAATAATGCCTCCGTTTCAGGCACTGTAGGTGTACACAGCACCCATTTCCTTCTCAGCAATCCAGCCCTTTCAGGTTCTGTTAGGATAAGTCAAAGCACTCTTCCCTGAATACAAGCAAAAAAGGATTTAGATTTGGAGGTGCAAGACCTGGCTGTAGGCAGAGACATCTTTGTGCAAAGAATATATTTTCATTAACCCACTCTTGGGGTTTTGTTTGTTTGTTTAAGCCTGACATTTATTAGGCTTGAAAAAGCACCTGTTTGTGGTGTAGGTGCACCAGTGGTATAAGCAATTTCAAAACAAAATTCTTTGACAGCCGAGATGAGCAGGGAGCCACTTCACTCCCTGGGATCTCACTGGCTGAATTGAACTGTAGGAAGCGCCCATGTTTTGGCCTTGCTTCCCAGCCCTTCGGGTTGCTGTCAGAGGGAAGCAATGCCTTCCCCAGCCCAGGCAGCTGCAGGCATTGCTGCACAGCCTCTCCCTGTGCCACTGTGGTTCACAATCCACCACCACAGAGCTCTGGAGCCTGGCATACAGCAAAATAATCTGCAACTGGAGGCTACAGAATCAACTGCCTCCCAGGTGTGGGCATTTTTCCTAAGGATTCTTGATTTTGAATTTTTTTGGTCCTTCTAGGAAGGACCTGAGGCAGACCAGGGGAGCTGTGCCATGGCTATAAAAATGGGAGGAGTTTCCAGGTCCTGGCCACAGCTCAGGAGGCAAAGGGCACAGTGATGCTGGCTGTGCTCAGCAGCAGGGCTGAGGAGAGAGAGTTTGGCTGTAACTAAAATGAGGATTTCACAGGCCCTGAGACACAACACAGCTTCCCTCCCGTTTTCCCTCCTGACCAGCCAGAAAGGCAGACATTTAATATCCAGGCTCATTACTCGTCCTAATGAAATGTCAGCAGCAAACACACAGGTGTTTAAGTGCTGCTGGAATGCCTGCAGATGCCAGCGATCCCTCAGGCAGGGAATCATCCCAGTCAACAGCCTTGAAAAGGTCACAAAGGCAGTGCAAGGTCGGAGGAGACCTCTGACCTTCATTTGCCGTGCTGAAGGAGCTTTGGTTCCTCCTCCCTTTGCTTTCCCAAGCCCCCAGAGCTCTCTGCTCTCCCCCAGCCTCTCAAGGGCTCTTCTGCCTCGTTCAAAACAAGTGCAAATGTGTGACCTAAGGGAGACCTGACTGGGCCTCAACAAAGGCGAGTTCCAAAGAGCCCCACGCTCCTGAATGGAGATGCAGCTCGGCCTCCCTCCCTCCCTCTGCTGCTCTCCCCAGAGAGGCTGAGCCCTTCATCTGCATCACAAGCCCCGAGCTGGCTGAAAGCATCCTTCTTGCCCATGCAGGGCAGGGGCTGTGATTTATGGCTGTGGGTTGGGAGGCACTGAGCTGGCTGCAGGCAATGAAACCGAGCAGGGACTCGCTGACAGGAACCCAGTGGGGAGGGACGCACCAAAACCAGGAATAGAAAAAGGGCAAACAAAGAGGAGGCCAGGGGACTAATTTAGGCAGGTTCTTCCCGCTTGCAGCTTAAAAATCACAGAGGTAAACACTGCTAAATATTCTGCCTAGCTTGCCTTTCCTGAAAAGGGGGATGGGTGTAGGGAAAGGACAGAATTTCTGCACAGTTGTTTTATTTTTCTTCGGCTCTAAGTCACATAGCTAAAAAAAGCCCACAGGTATTTGGACAGCTGTAGGCTGCCATTGCAACTGTGCAACGTTGTTAGAAAGCAGGACAAAAAGGAAGGGAAAATAAAAAGCAACATTTTCAATAAAGCAGCCAAAGCCACTGGGGGGGTTTTAGTTCTGGCATCAGCTGCAAGCACACAAGTATTTGGCAAGTCCCATCCTGCTCCTTGGTTGGTGCAAAATCACTCCACCTTTTGGCACAGCTGGCAGCATCTGAGCAGAGCTTGACCAGCAAGAATAGAGCAGGGCACAGAAAGAGCTTGTTAACCTGCACTTATCTAACTTGGCTCAAATAAAGTCTCTGTAAAAAGCACATTAAAATGTAACCACTAGCTGACAGATTTGTTTTTTACATCAACATTACCTGCAGCTCTCTTGGAGTCTTAGAGAAAAAAATACTATAGATGAAGCTAAGAATGCCAGCTTCTGCTCATTTATGTATGAGTGAAAAATTCTCTAGTTGTCTTCAAAGTATTTGAGCTGACCCAAAGAGTGAAATGAGAAATCACAGCAGCTTATGAAACCAATGGACCTTTTTCCAAAGTAGAGGGAAGCCAATACCCATAAACTCACAAATCTTGTGGTCACTAGGCACAAAAGTCAAGTGCTCATTTTATAATAAACACAATAAAACCTGAATAAAAAGAGCTTATGAAACAAGGCATACAAGTTTGTGATACAAGGCAATTAAAAAAATATATGTTAATAAAACCCCTTTGGTTCGCATGGGTTTGGGTTTTTTGGTCAAGCTTTTCCTTGGGATTTTTTACTTGATTCATGGTGCACAGTAAAGTAACCCACTTCTTTCCATACAAAAATGTTCCCTAGGTCTACTTCAAGTTGTATTGTCTTTGGACTTCCCCTTTTCTTCACCCTCTGCTCCTACCAAAAAGCCTCGTGTCAAAGACACTGTTAAAGCCTTACTGACACTTCCTACTTCTCCTTTCCCACAGCCAGAGTAACACAGCTGCTGCTGGAGCCAGGATCTATAGTAAAAAAAACAAAAACAAAAACAAAAAAACCCAAAAAAATTCTTTGCCAAACTTGGAAGCACGGGATGAATGCTGAGGGGTTGCTCCATGCTCAGGCCCATCCATCTCTGAGTGCCCTGGTGCTCTGGAGGACAAACTCTGCCCTGTGCTCCTGCCCACCTCTCCCCAGTGCACACCATGGGCATGGGATGAGGAGCATCCTCACCCTTGTCCTGGAATGGGCAGGAATCAGGATCTCAGAACACACCTGAGTTTGTCATCATGGACGCCAGGAAATTCAAATAATTCTCCAGCAGCTCACACACCTGAGCTGCCCAGGTGTGAGCACTCTCTCAGCTCCAGCTGCCCACCACACACAGAGGGTCTGCAGGCTGTGAAACTGGTATTTATACAAATAAATAAATGAATGCTCACAGGCATGCTCACAGTTTTGCAAATTGAAGTCTATTTGGGCAATTGCTCAAAGAACAACTGAGGATTATAGAAAAACCACTCTTGTAATGCCAGGGCTTCCACTTGCATGACCCCTATGACAACTTAATTAACAGTTTAGTTACTCAGGTCAGGTTCTGGTCTCTACACAAGACCTACATCAGGACTGAGCTGTGCACACAGCTGCTGGGCACAGGATTTCCCAAAGTAAATGAAGAAGGGTGTCAGAACTGTTTTAAAATTCTCCCCTCCCCTCCTATTAATTCTCTCTACAACTCCTTTTTCCCCTTTGAATTTCACCCTGCGGTCATTTACTGGCAGGCAGAAGTTGGCTCAGTAAATTATTCTCAGCTCAAAATGCTAAGCTTCCAAATAAAAATGTGAGTAAATTCCACATCAGTCCTGAAATTCCCTCGAGTTTATAAGAGGTCAGGGCAGCACCAGGCAAAGCAGGGAAGAAAAAGGTTTACACATTCCTGGCTAAGAATACTCTTTCCCTTCCTCCTTCCAGCCTGCAGCACTGAAAAATCTCTGTATTTCAGGAGCAGAGGTAGTAAAATAATTAGAAGTTGGACAGCGATGAGACCTGCACTTTGAAAATCCAGTCTGGCCCTTCCAACTTCTTCTGGGAACAGGAGCACAAGGTGACAAAGGACAGTGAGCAGAAACACTGGGCAGTTCAGCTCCCAGACTGTAGTGCATAGTTAAGCCATCTCAAACGCAGCAAAGCAACAGAAGTATGTTAAGTGCATAAAGAGGAAGTTTTTGTTTCTCTAGTTAGCTGCTGCTCTTTTTAGATATCGGTATAAGGAGAATAAAAGATTACCTGTTCACTCTGCTTTTATTTCTGATATTCAAATAGTACCACATATCATTCACCAAACTCTGAAATGAAATGGCAAGTGCATTTCTACAGCAGGGAGTAGCAGGTGCTGAGATGTGCACACTGCAGAGATACACAAAGTTCATTTTTCACATCTGAGGTTTCACACTAATGAAGAAAACAGGAAGTGGTTACCTCCAGCTGAAGCCAACATCAATCCATTACAAGGTGAAAAGTTTGAATTTCTAAATGTAGAGAGTCTCTTTCACACCATTTTTGTACTTTCTGCAATTCTACAAAAGACACCAAAATGAAGACCACGAGCAGTGCCTACAGTTGTGAGCATTTAGCTCTTGTGGGTCTAATGACCATTTATTAGTTTCCATTGCTGTTTAGATCAGTGCCTTATCCTCCTCACATGGTTTAAACAGACAGCACGGAGAAAATGCAGATCTAAACCATGCCTTTGATCACCACCAGCTTCTTCCACAGCACCGTGCAAGCCATGAAATTTGGGAAGTGTGCAGGGCTTGTGCTGCAGCTCCCCGTTCACAGAGCTCCCAGCAGGACCCTATGCCATGGGCAGTTCCCCATCACCCTGAAGAACAACCTCCTCAAAATGCAGCTTGTGACTCAAGCTTTAGGATAAATACCTCGATGTCACAACCCCTGAGGCAGCTCAGTGAGTGCTGGTCAGGCTGAGGGAGGGATGTGCTGTAGGATCCTTGAGAAACTCCTCATTAAGACTTTGTTCCTTGGCCTGAGGCTGCCTGAGAGGGTTCCCAGACTCTAACAGAGGTCTCCCTTCTTCTTCCTTTCTGTGGGTACCACAAATTCACACTTGCTAAAACAAAACCTCATAGCCTCATAAAAATGTTCCTCAGACACATTTTCTCTTTACCATGCACCAGAATGCATCACTTTCCAAGAATAACTTTTACCAGCACTTCACAAGTCCTCAGGCAAGCCCAATTCAGCTCTGTCACAAAACTTTATGCCTCGTGTAAATCCCGGCTGCAAATAGTTTCATTCTGTGGATTTATTTATAACTTTGAAAGTTAAAACAAATTTTCTCAGAGACTCACAGTATGACTGAAAAAGCAGATCACGTGCAGTGGGAGAATTGCAGGGGAGGCAAACCCCTCACAATCTTGTTCCCTCTCTTAGCATGTATTAAGGGATCCAGATTAATTTTTTTTCTGGTAACACAATATTGACCATTTTTCAACAAGGTCAAAAATTCCCTTCACAGACTTAGCCATTGCTTTCCACCCCAGTATCTGCATCACTGTCCTCCCAGCTAATGGCACAGATTGAAACATCAGATCATGGGGTCATCTTCAAAGTTGGCTCACACATTTTAGGAGACAGACAGAGCTCAAAGATACTCTGTTTTGGCATGAGAACTGTGAAAGGAACTGAAAGTATGTCCAGGAGCAAAAATTTACATATTAGGGAAAAGGGAGTACAAAAGTGCTGTTAACCCCATCTCTGCACTCTGCTTCTTAATTCCTGTGGGAAAATCTGACTCTTTTTTAAGATACTGATGGTGATTTCTCTGCATTGAAAATTGGCACAACTCTACAAACCTAAGGAAGGAAACAGTTGTGGCCTGAATAAATAGGAAAGAAAGAAGATTAGCGAAGAATTTCAGATGACATTTCTATCAACTCTAGCC
The DNA here is from genome assembly GCA_013396955.1 of Regulus satrapa. Classification (NCBI taxonomy): domain Eukaryota; kingdom Metazoa; phylum Chordata; class Aves; order Passeriformes; family Regulidae; genus Regulus; species Regulus satrapa. Next base: position 387,833 of record VWZN01013917.1, on the reverse strand, counting down.
AGCAGGTGCTGCTCTGGCAATAGGAAGTTAAGAGTTCCAAAAGCTTCATAAAAACAACTGCATCACATGAAGACAAAAAAAACATTATATGGATGCAGAAAAATGAACAATTACAACTACAACTGCTACATGGAGAAGAAAACCATAAATATTTCAGCCCTGTTATTATTGATGCTGCATGCTACAGCTACATTCTGTTCTATATCATTACATCCTTACTGGCTAATTTCACAAATAACATCCTATTAACAACATGTTGACTTCAAACCATTGTTACCTCTTCTCCTCCCATTCTCTGCTGTTTGACACTGAAATTGTTCCAAGGACATTTGAAACATCAGGAACTAAATAATAAAAAATAGTTTCTTGCCCTTCTAAAAAGCAGCGTAAAAATGCTGTAATTAGAGGTGCTTATATTTTTATGTCAAAGATAAAAGATGTTTAGATTTTTTTTTTTTTTTAAGAATTAACAGAATAATTGCTCAACATTTTCCCCACCCCCATACTTCTGTAACCTCTACTCTTTCTAAACCACTTCCAGTCCAGAGGGAAAACATAAGGGGCTTTCTAATCATGGAATATTTATGGACCTGGAGACCTGGGAGCCTTGAAAAGAAGGAAGATTCATGCATAATACAGGGACAGGACTTGCTGTATGAAAGGACAAATTTACCACACTGGCAAAATGAACTGAGAGACACAAAACCCATAAGAAGGAAGCCCATGACTCACAAGTTATGAATACTGGACAAGAACCAAATAACTAGTAACCAGAATACACTGGACAGAGCAATGACATTTCCTATTACAATTTATTAGCTGATCAATGATCAAGTGAATTAAATTAACTTTTCCTACCAGAAGTTAACTGAATAGTTCCCTCCCCTCTTGGCTACATTAGGAGAAACTAAAAAATAGTAATTTATACAATGGAAGAACACGAAATTCTTCAGTATTACATACAACATAAAACAGATCAATCACCAGGCACTGCTCTCTACCTCCGAGTAATGAATGATACAGAACCTGATCCAGCGACTGCCAAAAAGCCAAAACAAAGCTGTTCACACCATTCCTTCCTCTCCCTGAGTGGCTGTTTGCTCATTCCTGCTCATTCTTTATCAGCACAGTTCCAGTCTGATAATGAGGAGGTATTAAAGCAATACTTTTTCTTTTTAGCACCAGCAAATAAGAAAAAGATTAATTTCAAACAGAGCAGGAGCTGTTGCAGATGCCAGGAGTGTGTCCTACAGACAGACAATAAGGCAGTCTCACAGGCCAACCACATGAAAAAAGAACAGATGTGAAGGGATCATATCTTCCCTTAGCAAACTGAGAAACAGGGAAGGAAAACCTACTCCTTCTCTCCAGAAAAGGACGACCTCCTTCACATCCCAAACTCCTTTTGTCTGCTGATTGTGGCGGTTCAAAATGGAGACGCTAGAGACTTACAATGACATAAATCCCCATGTGACCATAACAGATGGAAAAAACCCTTCTTCACTGCATGATTACAACCCCATGTCCTTCAACATTGCTTTGAAACAGCCCTTACAGTACCAAACATCTTTTCCTCCATAGTTTTAAACTTTTATGGGGAAGGTTTCTAGAAAACCTAGGTAAAGAAGCAGGCGTGGCATTTCACCTTTTCTAGCTTGCAGTTTCCTGAAGTAGCTGCTAATGGACTTCAGGACTTTAGACTTTTTTTTAAGCTGTAAAATTGATTGAAATTCACTTGGCCTGGGTCTTTCTCATTCCCCTTGGAAACAGGCCATGGTGGAAGGAGGAGCTGAGAAAGCAAAGGCTGAAACAGCACCTAGGGCAAGTCTTACAGAGCTTCATCACTTGAAATTGCAAAGTCCCCAGGTGGTTCCTTCCTTCAGAGCTCCTGGATTTTCAGGTCCTGTGGCAGCTCCAGAGAGAGCAGGATGGGCTCGTGCCAGGTGCTGAGCTCCATGTGGCTTCACCAGAGGGCAAGGAACTACAAACATTGTTCAAAAACCACCCTGGCACCAGCCCTGGGCACAGGGAGCAGACAGAGTGGGTTTTTCTCTGCTTTGTTCCTGCTTTTTTCCAGCTCTGAAGCAGCGCTGAGAATATGAAGAGAACGTTATCATGTCAACTCTCTTGGAGAAATAAAATTAGAATGTGCCCTTCAACTCTCTTTGAAAAGCACCTGAGTTCAAGAAACTCTTTTATCAGGATTAGAGGTGAGGCTGAAAGCAAATGGTCCCTCTTAGCTAAAAAAAATGCATTCCATTTCTCAACCTCCCCACCCCTGGGCCAAGAGTTTGATGCATATTTGACATGTTTTCCATCTAGACAGCAACACAGCATTTCTACCTACTTTCTTCTTTTAAAAGACTGAAAGGCACAGTGATTCTTTCTGAAATTTACTTTTTAATTGTACCTGTATACTCTGGGATTTTTATCTTGACTTCACCTGCTCTGATTTGTTAAAAAAAGAAAAAAAAGTAAGGTGTATATATTATGAACTAAAGCTGTTTGCAGTAAACTAGAAAGTGCTTATGGGGTTGTTATTTACTATTTAGGACTGCCATTACTATTACAGTAGAACCTAGAGGTTTTTAAACAAAATCTGCCATTCTACCATGTGGGGACATACACAAAGCAAAGGCTCATCCTGACTCAAGGCACCTACAATAGTTTTAAAAATCCCAAAAGAAACAGAAGGTGAGAGTCAACATACATGTGCTAGCAAGAAAAAACACAGCAAGAGGGTGAAGCTGTTTGCCCAGTGCTATGAGAAGTCAGGGGCAAGGAAATGGAATAAAATCCAACGTGCATCACTCTGAACTTGTGCTGTGATTTCAAACAAGCCCAACTGGAGTCCCAGTTACAACCTTGGGGATACAGCGGAAAAAGTTCTCCTAACAAATCTATAATGCAATAAATAAAACTTTCTAATAGTTGTAATTACCCACACATCAATTGCAGCAGATTTTTGCAGCATTTAATCATTTCAGTACTTCTGACTTTTTGGGTAAAAAAGTATTTGGAAAAATTTAAGTAGTTTAGACTCAGATGAATTTCTTGAGCTAAGAGAAGCAAATGCTGACTTCCAGATGCTTTACCACTATTCAGAAAATGATAACTTTCTATTATTATACATACTATATAAATATGAAACATAAATATGATATAAATATATATAATGAATATGAACCTATAAATATTATAATTTATATTATCATAAAAACCATCCTATTTTTATTTTCCTTTTAAAAGCCAGAATGTTTGGGTTGTGTTTCCAATGATTGCTTTTGGTCAATGAACTGCAAGGTTAAGTTACAGCATACGTATGCTAATGACAGAAAACAGTGATCTAAGTGCAATGAGAGCAACTGCAATAAATGCTTAGAGAAGGGTAAAGTAGGCCAAAAAATGGGGGGTTTTTTGGATCATTTTCACAGTGATGTTTGTTTTCAAATTGTCATCTTCTCTTTTGCCTAAAGTTAAACTTTTGTAGTTTCAAAGTAAGAATATTATCAGTATATTGTTTTATTTCTCCCCTAAATAAATCGGTACTTTTCTATAACATTTTAGTAGAAATTGCTAGAAACATAGGAGAAGTAACAAAGTGTTATTTGAGACCTGTTAAATCTTAACCAAGACTGGTGGTCCAGAGGCTACCGAGTGCCTGTGAATGCACAGAGGTCTCCTCCTCCTCAGCTTCTCTTTTTGCCCTCAATTGCCACAGCTGAGTGTAACTGCTTAAAAACCCCTGTGGAAAAGGCAGCACAGAAAGCTACATTTTCACCCAGATTCAAAGAAGGCATCTGAAATTATTATTTACCCTGCCCCTCCACCACATTTTCAGATAAAAACTGACTGAAAGCCTAACTCTATCTAATAGTGAAATTTCCCAAAGACATTCAAATGAAATAGCAATTTGGGACTGAAGAATCGAAGTACAGAACTCAAAAAACAAACTATAACCCCTTGAAAACATCTTCCTCGACCATGTAAAAATCCCTGATTTCCCCACTGCCACGGCTGTGGAGCTCACAGGAACACCAAAAGATCCATCAGGATAGGAATAATGCCACCCCCAGGAGGTGAATTCATCCCATTTCTTCCCCCCCCCCAGGGGAACATGCAGAAGGTCTGAACTTCAGAAGGCTCCACCAAATCTCCAGAGACCTTCTGGCAGTATTTGGCTTCTGCACAGGGAGGCTGGGGAAGGAACCAGTTTGTACCCTGGAAAATGCAATGAAACACTTTCAGAGAGATGACAAATCGGCCACAGATACAAATGGAGCTGTTCATGCCAGGTCCAGCTTTCTTGCTTTTCTCATGTTTTTTATCCCTCTGCCCCATCTTTCTCCAAGAAGGATTTTGGATCCCGCTCTCAGCAGCTTTTCAATGGAGCTGTAACAGATGCAGACTGCTAGCACACTGTATTTCTCTGATCAGCATCAGTCAGATGTATTAATTGGGTGCTTTGGCTTTATATTTCCAAAGCATGTGTAGGAGCCACGGCAATGGTCCCACTACTGTTTGAATTAGTGACCTTGTGTCTAAGGAAGGTGGTCTCCCTTTTCTACACTTCATTTGTCTGTGAGAGCTGAAGTGCTACGCTCTGGTCTCAGATTTCTTTCTGCCTGTCCATTTAGCACACCGTCCTTTCTTGTTACAGTAATCAGGAAACCTGCTGTCATGAGAAACCACAATTCTCATAAACAGCCTGACACCCTCTCGCCCCTGGAAGGTGCCACCAAACCTCGCACACGATTTGGGTCTTCTCACCTTGCCTCCTTCACATGCTCACAAATAGACCTGCATTAATGGAGTCCAGAAATAATTACATCAAAGGCAGATGTAGCAGAAACAGGAGGAAGAATGTCACAAGGATGAAGGGACTCCTTAGGAATTGTGGAGTCTTTCACCTCATTAATGAGGTTGAAGAAATTCCAGCTAACATATTTAATGACAAACTTGCCCCCCATGTTTTTGCATTTATGTCCAAGTGGCATGTTCTACACCTATTGCACAATTATGTTAATATACATAATGTATACACACTAGCACAGCAGGAGCACTGCAGATATGTTTCTATTTGCAGAGGAATTCTTTATGGGAAAGGCCTTTCTCTGCAAGGAAATTTATCCCAGTGGAGGTAGGAATGGGTTTCTCTCCCTTTTCCCCTTCTTCTTCTATTACTCATTAAATGGATCATTTCCTTTTATAAACAAAGGAGTCCGCATCATAAGTAGACATGTTTGGATAGATCATTTATGAAATAATAGTCTCATCTGCCAGCCTGAAAGATGAAACTTAAAGCCAGTGCTCCCAAGAGCCATTCCCTTCCCAGCTGGACTATAAGAGCACCCAGCCCCTCTCCGAGCTACCTTCAGAGTGCCCAGCCAACTCTCTTCCAATACCTCAGAGTGATGATTTCAGCAGAAGCTGCTTGCCTGTGGTTTAGAGAACATGAATCTTTCCCATTTCACTGTTACACATGGAGATCTCCAAAGAGATCCAAGGATACTCCCTCTGCAGTTTACCTTGACTGTTTCTTATGGGAGTTCACCACAGATATATTTTGACAACAGCAATTCCTTAGAAATCCACTGTGGTTTCTGAAGCATCAAGCTCCCAAAGAGTAAGCCAGAAACTTCAGCCAGCTTGCAATGTCTAGATTTTTGTAGAAACAATCAGATGAGTGTTAAGACATTAACCAGCAAAAATTAAACAAAAACATGTAAGCTGGCACTTTGAGAAGGGCTCATAAAACACACCTTATCATTGAGGTGACTCCTGTATTGAAAACATACTCTATTTGGATTCCCTTGCTAAGTTTTAATATTCTTTTCTTTATTATTATTTATTCAGCATTGTCAGAATCCATACTGTTGTTCCACAAAACATGCTTTGATTTACTTTTGAAAATGAACTAAGAATTAAACAATTCTGTCTGGTGTTCCAAGGTGCTCAGAAATCTCCAAATCAGGTAAGAAACATGCCTGAATAATGCATTTAAAATACACAGTGAGACCATATGCTCTCTGCTGGGAAAAATATCACAAAATACAGGACTCCTTCCAGCTTTTGTTTGTTTTTAACCTGTGTAGTGGTTAGGTGCTGGCCAGGCACCTATGACAGCTGCTCACTCACCCTCCCCCGCCACAGCAGAGAAAATTTAAGAAAGAGTTCAAGAGATGAGATAAGGACTGGGAGAAAACACTCCAAGGGCAAAACAAGCTCATCTCAGAGATATAAAGTAAATTTACCACTAATGAGATCAAAGCAGGAAAACCAAGAAGTAAAATAAGCCATTAAAGACATTGTTTTGATTTTCTTCTTAAGTCTGTTATCACAGAGGCATTACCAACATTTCTGATTGCCCCAGCCTTGGCCAGCAGCATGTCCATCTTCAAAGCCATCAGGGATGGCTCTGCTGGACATGGTGGAAGCTTCCAGAGCTTCTCACAGAAGCCTCCGTAGTCCCCCAGGCTACCAAAAACCAGGCTGTGCAAAACCAACACAGCCTGGAAGGATCCTCTCAGAAATGACTATTATAAACAGCCTGAATGTTCCCAGCTCAAAGCAAGAAGGGCAGATTGCACCTTGTCCTCCCAGAGATGTAGGGGAGCTTTGGAGAGCATCACATGCAGCTCAGTTTTAACTCCATGATCTCTTTCTACAGAGTGTTTACCACTAAACCTTTTTTATTCCACATATCCATCCACTTTCCCACCAAGACAGAGTGCAGATAATTGCAATCCAATCAGGGATTTGATTTTTTTCTTTAAATGACTACCAAGTGCAAGTGCTGGAACTCAGGTCCTCACAGAAGCAGAGGGAAGGGCTCAGCCCCATGGTGGCCAACTGTTCTCTCTGGCCAAAACCTTTGGGTAGTGGCATAGATGCATATACAAACTCTCTTCTTTTTCCTCTTTTACTGTCAATGGAATCTTAGACATTTTGAAAAAAAAACCCAACCCATTCTTAGATGCAGTAAAGAGTAATTAAATCTTCCACTTTCAGCAGCAAACACAACAGGATGAAGGTCCACCATCATTCTGGCCTGAGTTCTTTAAAGATATCTTCACTGCTGTCTGGGCTCCACTACAGCCTGAAATGGCATGTAAGCCTGGGCCCAGTAAGTCTGAGTTTCTTCTCCAGAAGGCTGCTGACAATGCCTGCACAAAACAATGAGCCTTATTTTTCCCAAAATGTCCAGAAGAGCTTTAAGCACTACTCAGGGAACACTTCTGCCTAGAGAAGAGGAGGACTATACCTCATGTCCATCCTCCTGGAGTATACCCAGGCAGAAGTTCAAGAGATTAAGACCAAAGCACCAAAATAACAATCAAAAGCCAAGAGAAATTTAGGCCCAAGAGTTCTTCTAGAAGTGCACGTCATGAAAACAGTGACTTTAAAAAGGGATAATGAGTTATAAAAGAAATCCTGAAGTCAGGGTTGGTCCTTCAGGCCTGTTTCTGTTGCCCAGTTCTTCATCTTCCAAAAGAATTTAAAGGTTCTGCCTTCGTAACACCCTGGTGAATGTTATCAGCTAAAGATCTTAATCTCATTAACACCTAGAATTTAAACCAGCAGAAATAGAGAACTTGGGGCAAGAAGCGGAATTTGTGAGCTTACCTAAATTCTCTCTTAACCAGAATACTCTCATTTCCCCCAAATATCCCTGGAAGCCTTTGTTACTTATTTTCCATTTATCTATTATCTTTCTCCTGGCAAACCTACTGGGATCAGGTAATTTCTCTCCCTTTTGATCCAAGGCCGTGGCTCATGGAGTGGCTCTCCCCTCATGCCTGACCTCACCACGTGCTTGAAGCCCAGAACTTGGAAATGAGCTGTTGAACTCCACGTGCCAATTTTAAACAGAGAGTTTAACCAAATCAGCCCCATCCTCATTTCACTTTAATTTTAAAAGTTCACCACTCCACAGTAAGGGAAAAAATAACTGCAGTGAAGGCTACACAGTGAAGACTCTAAAATCAAAGCCTAACAGGTCTAAAAGACCCTGACTTTCAGGGCCCAGAGTCACAAAAACATGGCAACAATATGAAACTACATTTGGAGTCAACTGAGTTCCTAAAAGTCAGCTTCATGGCACAACCACCCTTCAGTAACTAATTGCTGCATTCAAAGCTGAATGTGTTGCTACATCAAAACTTCCATGTGCAGCACTCTCTTAAAACTACTTCCACATTTCTAGCAGAGAAGTGAAAACTGACTACAAATACAGTATTTTTCCTCTTCTAAATACATTCCATGGGAATGATCCTCAAAAATGTTTGCTATTTCTAGGAACAAGTAATTTGTCCATGCCATCAATCAATTACTAAGAAAAAATGGCATTCCCTGTAGGTGGGTGGTGGGGGGGAAGGAAGGGCTGCATGTGGCCATCCACATCCCTGTCCTCCTAAGTTACTATTCATTAAGCTAAAATTTCTGAAAATTACCATTATTTTCTACAGGAGGGGATGTGCAGACACAAAACAATGCACGGTGCACAGGCACAAACAGATTTTTTTTTTTCATAATTACTCTTCTTCCCTGCCTTGAGGATGAATAATTCAATCTAGTGGTCCATTAAGCCTATATGTAAATAAAGGAGGAGCTGCTGACTGCTGATCCTGGTTAAAAACAGCTCCCAAAGTTCCGTGCAGAAACAAAGATGGGTGCTCATTTCAGAGCTACTGATACAACTCCAACCCTCTTCACTTGCTTATATTAGACCTACAGACCCCAGATATGCTTCTTACAGTCCAACCACTTTTCTGTGCAGTATTTTGGCTCCATCTTTCACACTGAGGAGCAGTTCTGGCAGAGGAAAGGAGGCCTTGCTTCCTACCTGGACCCCACAGTGCACAGCAGCACACAAGATTAACTCAAAATCTTATTTTTAGAGCCTAATTCTTACAGAGAAACAATATAATTCGTTACATTTTTACTTTCCTTTCACGCTTGGCTGGCATGAACTCATTTGTTAATAATGTTAACAATGCCCATCTGCGGTCCATTTTTATATTCATAAATTTCACGGCAGATTTACAGGCTTTTAGGCAGCTCCCCAAACCTCAGCTCCTCACAGAGAAAAGTTTTACCCACATCCAGCCCATTCCTTGAGCCCTGACAGCAGATGAAGCTGCAGCAGGTGGAATTGTTGTGCAGCTGCTTATCCCAGGCAGAAAGGAGCAGCCATGATCCCAGAGTCCCAGGAGTGTTGCAGCAGCCTTCTTGTTTGGGGGAGAAAAGAACCAATGCCCAGACTCTCATTCAACAGTGTGAAAAGGGCCCTGCTTTATCTTCTGGCTTGGCCATCCTGACTCTGGCTACAGCAAGCTCCAACTCCAGGGTCCAACATCTTCCCCACAGCGAGAGCCATTCAGTGCACATAGTTGAACCAAGCTGAAATCTGCTCTTCTGACATCTCAGCTCTGATGAGAAAGTTTCTTCACTCACTGGTGGTGGATTCTTGTTGCCATTGCAGGAGCCAAGCTCAGAAGCAGCTCAGGAGCCACTCTGCACAGGGCACTGAGAGTGGAACACCCGTGGCACATCTCAGCTCCAGCAGCAGCTCTGGCTCAATCAGCCCCAGCCTGAGCTCACAGCACATCTGTCACAGCAGCCACTCTCCTCCTTTCACTCTTCTTTGGGTCTCTCAGGATAGTTCCTTCTTCCTCAAGGTCCTCTCTCTCCAGCTTTTCATACCTGGCCACCCCACCCCTGTTATCACTCATCTTCATCAGTCACAGCTGTTACCCATTAAGGGCAAGGCTGTTCTTTGGTAATTAGTGCAGCTGTGACTTACCAGGGGCCAGATCACTTGTAATCCCTTCTCCTACCCCTACAAGTGCAGCCACAAGAGAAGCTGACAGCTAAACCAAAAGTAAAAAAGCCCAGCTCCTGATTCCTGTGGCACAGCAGCTCCATGGGGACTAGAAGAAAAAAAAATTGCAGAACCATCAGTGTCCCACCTTCCATGATCTCTAGACCCAACAAACAGAGGTTTTTAACAGAACCAGAATAGGAATGGAAAAAAGCAGGTAGAAGCTGGAAAATTAGGAAGTCAGAATGAATGGAAACTTTGTATAAGGGAATTTTAGGGTTTTCCTAGTCTGCAAAGTGCCATTTGTGCATGCCACAGCTCAAGGACTGCAACAGATTATCTGATCAACAAGGAAGGGACAACAATGGAAAATCTATTAGCTGGTGGCTGTGGAGCATCACAGGTCTATTAGAGATTGACTGATTAGCCTGTCGGGTGAGAGTCAGACTTCCTCAAATCTGGTTTTCAATAAACTGTTAAAAGTCAATATGACACAGAGTGAAAATTCAATCCAGGGTAACAAAGAAAAAATAGCTAATTATTCTTTTAACATCACAGTAGATCCTTCCAGGTCTCCTTTAACAACAGATTAAGCATTATAATAGACCATTTATATATAGATTAACAACAAGGATCATCTGGGAAATAAAACAAATAAAAGCACCAAAAGTAAAATTCTACATGCCAAAATTCACAGAATTTGAAATACTAAACCACAAATGAATGGCTGTCATTTTACAGAATCTCTGTGGAAAACCAAAAAGATGACAGAGTCAGCAGGAAAATTACCTTATCTCAAAAAAGTTTTTTTAGGCAATTTATCAACTTAAAATTGCAGGATTTATACCGTGGAACACAGCAATCAATATAGTATCCGTGCTTTGGATATAAAATAAAACCAAGTGTGACAAAGCCCAGAGCTTTACGGACACTGCTGGGCTTGACAGCTCAGTTTTACTATAGAAAGGAACTGGGTGCAGGTGAAAAAGGCAAGGCAGACTTTAAATGCTGTAGATTTTCTGGGAAGATTCGTAACAATAGCAAAGAACACATCCAAGGAGTTTGCTTGGCTTGTGTGCACTCCACTCCTGCAGAGCCAAATGCTCGTGTGGCCTTGCACTAACTCCTTTAAACTGGTTTTGAATAATCAGCTGTGCTAGTGGTCTTGAAAACATGGGTACAGGATGAGAAAAAACCCCAAAATCTGTATTTCACCCATACTTCAACATTATACTTCAGTCTTTCTCAGCTGCCTCGAGGCAGACATTTGTGGGACCTTGTGCAGAAATCAAGTTATTCGAATTAGAGAAAATCTATTGGAATTTACTGCTTTCAGGGATATTGTTTGAAAATCTGGTCCACAAATACTTGCTTAAGTACAACCAGGACACTGGTGAAATGGCATGGGATAGAAACAAAGTACAAGAAGAAAGTAAAGAAATCAGTTAACGAATATATGTAGCATTGCTTGGTCTGCAGTTAAAGCAAACTGCAAGCTGGGAAGCAGAAGTTTTGATAAAAGCACAATTCTAACTGCAGAGACCTCAGCACGAGCTGCAAAATCTACTCATGATTACCTGCTACGAGGTAAGATGCAGGTGCTTTGTGCCAAAGAACAGGAAGGACAACAGGCACCAAAAAATAAGGGGCTACCTAAAATAGGGAGGCAAAAGAGGAGGCTAAAAGAGCCTCCACTAAAATAGGGGGCTGTCTAAAGGCAGCTCAGCTTTGGACAGAACGGATTGGGATGGTGCTACCTGCACAGATGGACCTGCAACCTGTGCTTGGCCACAGCATTTCCCTCCACCCCCCTCAGCTGAAGGGCTGCCAGTGCAAAGAGCACAAAAAAGGAGGAGGAATACTGAATGGCAGCCCAGAAATTGCATATTTTAAAACTTTTATCACAGAAGAAATTTGTTAAGTTGGCATGCTGAAGGCTAGCACACCCTGGTACTATGCCATGCTACCTGAAAGCCCTGTGAGGACATAATTAGGCAGAAAATGTAAACAAATGATGAAAAGGATCCAGTACTGGTTACAGGTAGTGCCATGATTTCAGTGGACTAAAATGGGAAACACACACTTCAAAACCTTAAACATCAACCTTACCTTGAGGGACACGGGGCCTGAAATCTCTCTAGTTCTGTGATCCCAGTTACAGGTGTCAAGCCTGCATGGCTTTTTTTTGATGTCTCAGAAACTCTGACACCTTCAGAGATCTGCTTTGGGTTGTTTTTTTTTTTAATTTTTTAAAAATTTTTTTTTAAGAAAAATCCATTGAAAATCAAACTAAGTAACACAAATACTTGTTTTTAGAGCTGAAAGACCACAGGGATCCTCCTCCTCTCCCAACACCTCAAATCAGTTGGGAAACAACAGGACTTCAAGCCAAAAGCCTTCCAAAGGAAATTCCCTGTCAAAAAGGGTTTATTCCAAATTCCTCAGATCTACTTCAGAACAGAAAGCGATTTCTAGCACCATGCCACAATTCCATGGGTTGATGAATAAAACCCCAACAAACCAGTTTGAGCCCAGGTTTGTTGTACCCTATTGCGGCATGTTTTATTCTGAGCCCTCTCTCAGGGTGAGAGCTCTGTAGGCTGTGCAGCCATGGTCACCCCCTGTCCAGGGCAAGGCACAAAGGAGTCTGGCAGTGCGGGGAAAGCACACGATGAGGCCTTCAAAAAGTCAGAATTTCACTGCCTCATCTCCTGGCACCACTTTGTGAGACTGAGATTGCACAGGAGGATGCAAGTGCCTGTCTTGCACCTTCCCCTGGATGGGGGAGAAATGATCAGGGAAAGAATCAAACCTGGCAGACAGCAGAACTTCAGAGTGAGACAGTCATGGCCAAACCAAAAGGAAATTAAAAAAAAAAAAAAAAAAAAAAAAAAAAAAAAAAAAATTTAAAAAAAAAAAACTTAAAAAAAAAAGAAATAAAAATATTAAAAAAAAACACCTTAAAATAAAATCAAATAAAAAGAAGAATTGATAAACTACAGGCCCTGGGATAATCCTGGCAACACTGAAGGTCAAGTTCAGTCACCAAAAGCTCAATAATTAATTTAAAAATATGAAACACGGTTTCAGAAGCAAATCTTTGTCTAAGACCCCAAATGCCCAATCTTGTAGGCTGTGTGCAGCTGTACAAATCTACTTAAACTGCTAGATGCGAGAAACTGAGGAGGAATCTGAAATTGCAGCACTCAGATTCCCACAGCAACTAGAGACAAGGAAGACCAGGAACAGCATCATTTTAGCATGTTTGCTAACCAATTCCCCCTTTCCCCAAAAAAACAGTTTAAATTACATGATATTTATCATAGCTGGACACTTTATTTATTTAAGACAGGGATTTGCCATCTGGTCAGCAATCAAATAAGCTATCCAGTCTGAAATCAGCAATAATGACATTTTCCCCCCTGTGCAATGCTGTTTCTTCAGAACATGCACACAGTTTTGGGTGTGGGGGTACAGGGGAGAGGGCAGACAATCAAAATAAACCTCACCAAAGCAAAAAAAAACCACAAACAAACCCCAAATTCTGCCCATTCTGGCCACCATCATCTTCAGTAATTGCACTCCTGCCTGCACAGGATGAGCAGCTACCAGGCTGCTTACAATAAGGAGTGACAAAATGCATTAACCCATAACCCAATCTCAAGCAAGTGCTGAAGGTTTGGGTTAGTAAGTATAAATGCAAGACAAGAAATAAAAGTTGAATCTGTTGAGGAATTATCACTTCTCTGCTCAAATTTATTCCCAAGAGAAAGCAAATGCATCAAAAGCTGTAGAGTGAAGGAGACATTTAAGTCCTTTTTCATCACTTTAAAACTGTCATTTAAACTTTAAAGCTTTCTACTTTGAGCAAGGCATTAACAATTAAAAAAATAAAAAAAAATCTGTGTTCTTTTCTCAACGCATATTCTATTTCAAGGGTTCCCACAATGACTTTTTGTTGCTTTTTAAGAAGAAAGACACAGACTGATTACTTTTGTTTTGGTGATTATTCACCAAACAGAAAACTACACAAACTTTGGCTCAGACACCATAAGACTCAAACAAAATTAGCTCTACTTCACGCCTGCCAGCAGGAGAAGCAGCCAGATTTTAAATGCATTATTTCCTCTCTGTTTCCTGCTCCACACGGGCTGTGGAGCCCCATTTAAAGCAGGGAGCTTTGGGCACACAGGTGCATTGCCCAGACAAAGGGACTTGCCAAGCTGGGACACCCCCAAACACAAACTGAGCTGGACTAAACCCAACCCACACACCTCCCATTTTATGCAGCAGAAATCTTAACCTGAACACGTCTGCTATATTTGTTTTGAACTTACTGTTTTCAAAAGAGAGACTTCCCTCAGGGAAAATTTTTTAAGCAATCTGGTATTTTTTCACTGCATGTTTTCAGAGTCCATTGCCATTGTTTACTTCCCCTAAAATTATTACCAGGCCCACAGATATGATAGCTGGATGTTTTTCTAATATACTTCTATTTTTTTTTTTTTTGGGGGGGAGGTTTGTTTTGTTTTGGTTTTTTTTTTGTTTCTTTTGCTTTGTTTTGGTTTTTTTGGCTCTTTTTGAACACTCTTAGAACTGTCACAAATTAAGCTGACCATAGAGGACAACCCAGTTTTCACTGAAATTAACAGGAGCTTTGCCACTCATGGCAATGCAAGTAGGATCATGCACTCAATGTCTGTGGCGAAAGTAAATAAACATTTTCATTTTCGAGTCTGAATTGATAAATGCTGGAATAATAGCTTTCTTCTCCTTCTAATAACAGTGGAAAAACATCTAAGTATAATTGCAATTCAGCTGCTGCGTGAAGGAAGGAAAACAAAACCCAATGAAGCTTTTTATTACATTTTCTGTTTGCAGAAAGAATGATCTTCCTGCTCCACTTTGAAGAGATGCCCAGCTCTGGTTGGACATCATGAAACCCCTTTATTTACTGTGGACTCTACTGCCCCAGGTCCTACCCATGCAACAGAAAACAAGGGCAAAACAAAGAGCTTGAAATGGCCTCGACAGTTAGCACACAACAGTAAAAAAACAGTAAAGTTATACAGTATTTTATAAATAATGATATATTATAAATAAATAATCTAAACATATTATATATATATATATATATTTAAATTAAAATTTACAAATAATAACAATAAAAGCTTCTTTCTTTAGGAAAATGGGAAGAGGAGCCAGCCCATGCACTGCAGTGTCACTACCTCCTACTTACAGCTTTCAGCTGTAACTCCTTGGCTCAGCACTAAGAAAAACTCTGGTTAACGATGGAATATCGACATCAATTTACAGCAGCTCAGGAAATGGCTGTTTTTCTCTTTTCTTCCTTATCCCTTTCCTTCTTTGAAGCATCAGCTGCTCAGCTACAGACACAAACATCCAGTGAGCAGGGTGTTTAAGAAAACCAACCCATCTCTAAAACAGCTCTATGTAAATCCAGCTTCCACTCAGCTGTTCCATAAAAGCAGACTTTTCACATTAACAACGGCGATCAAGCAATAACTCAGACTGGAGTGAAGAGCTGAAATTCTTTTGTGCCTCCAATTCTATCTAGGATCTGATGAAGCTGACTCTGCATTTTCCTAGTGCCACCCAACTGTAACCTCTAGGATCTTCTCCGGTACCCAAGAGAAGGGAAGGATTTGGTTTAGACTGTGAGGAGGTCTGAACTTTGTTCATTTACAGGTATCCTGTAACCTGTAAGAGAACCAATGGCACCATCACAAACAATAGGTTCTCACGACTCATCATCTCAAGATCACCATCACAGATTTTCTGATCTTGAAATACCCTTCTCTTAGCAAGACTCCCACTCGACAAATGCAACTGTATAACGTGAGGGAAGGATATGCTTGAAATAAAGCAGCCACGTGTGGTGAGAATGCCAGGCAGCCTCTGGGCTCAAGGCACAAGCCCCACTGCTCCTTCTTGCAGCCATTTGAGGAGTGTCTGAGGCCACGATTTCTTCAGAGCAGATAGTCACTGATCATAATGGCTGGCTCACAGTCTCCTAACTAAAACATCCGCTCATGGAACTAGTTCTAATTAATCCAAGTGGCAAGGAGCCAGTTGGGATTTTTAAAAATCAATGCAGGTCTCTTATAAACTTGAGTCTCTTTGCAAAGCAATGCCAAAAAACAGGAAGCAATGTTTAAAACTGCCCTCAGCCTATTATTTCTCACTTCCAAGGAAATCCGTTTCCAGTTCAGCCAGGAGGACTCATCACAGAATTACAGCAGTCAGTGAACTACCAAAATATGTTAACGCAGTGCTCACAGCCAGGTACCCAACTGAAGCGAGAAACTGGCAACAAGAAAAAGTCAAGACAACAAAATACAGAAAATCCTCAGTCACAAGTCCAGCACCGTTCTTTACTATGAAATGCAAAAGAAAGAAGAAGAAAAAAAAAATCCAAGAAATGTCTGTGGAATAATCAGCTGCTGAAAACTTCCTGCATAAGAAAAATCACACTGCTCCATCATTCGACATACTGCAAATGAACAAAGAAATCAAAGATGGACCACCACTTTGTAATTTACCACTTGCACAGCTTCTGCTATGTGCATTCACTCTTACTGACAAGTAAGGGAGACAGAATTAATACATTTAACTTTTAGATATTATAATGTCCAAGGCTAAAAGTACTCTTAAGTTATAACTCTGTATTTCTCAGTTTTTGTGAGTTGACATACAGCTTTTAACATCACTTCTGGGGCAAACATCTAAGGTTTGTTCCTGAAAAAGACATTGCAAGATATATTGTTTCTTCCCCCAAAAAGCATTACTATTTTCACCCATGCCACTGTGGAGCTACACTAACACACATCAGGTAAATCATTGGCACATATTGTTTCTTCCTGCTCCTGTAAATGTGTGACATTTATCTGCCTTCCTTAAAGCTGAGCACCGACCACACAGACAATGAAGCCACTTCTTTCTAAGCACCATCCACATCTACTAATCAGCAAAGAACTCTTTCCCTCCATCCAGGTACACAGCACAGCTCCCTTTCTCTTTCAGGAGCTGCCTTGCTAACAGGATTCAGAGAGGGAAGAAGCTACACAGAGCTTTTCAGGAGCACAGTGGGGCACAGTTGTGAGGAACCATAATTTTCCTTAAGTTTTCTATAGCCAGCTGGCATCTGAAAGCTTGATTTTCTTCAAAAGCCCGTATTTCTTCCTGTCTTGGTGAATATTTAACAATCCTCTGGTGATACTGTGTTAAGAAATCATGCATGGTATGTTGGTTTTAATAATGTCTTTGGCATAGGAGATGGCATGTCATACTCAATCTACCACAGAAGCCACTCCACTGAGGTGGAAACAGTGGAGGGAGTGCTGATTTGTAGAAGTATTTTTCTGTGGCTCATCTGACTGCTTTACCAAAGCCCAGGCCTAACCCCAAGGAGTACAGGTGATAGCTGAAGCTCAGGCTAAGGAAGAACAGCTACACATCAACAAAATTTAAAAAGGCAAAGAAAAAGCAGGAATTGTACAGTGAGCTTCACTCTCTGTATTTACTGTGCAGACAGGATGTGGGGTTTGTATTTAGCTCCCTCTACCCCTTCATTTCCCTTGGTGGCTGTATCCAGCTGTCCCGTTTGGGGGAGGAGGTTCATTGCACTTTCCTTTGTTCAGAACATGAGGGGCAGCACGGAAAGGTTGCCTCCTTCCCTTGCAGAACTGATTCCCCAGCTCTGCATTGAATCACTTCTGCAGTTTCGTGCACATTTTCCACATCCCACACTTAAGACAGTAAAGAAATGGTTGGAGGCCCCTCACCCTTATCATTCTCTCACTGTGCTCACCCAGCTTTACAAAGAAGGCAAAGAAGAACATTGCACTCCTTAAACTCAGTCACGCAAATGGGAACCAGGACAGTGTCACCTCCTTCAAGGCCCCAGCCCTTCCACCCTGCTCCATATTCCAAATTTCTTCCAATTTACTCTGGTAAGAAATGTTAAAGCACAACTACAGCAGAATAAGCTGTACAATGTTATTATAGTGCTGCTGATAGGATCAAAATTAAAACCATCATATGCCACATTAACTATATCAAATACATCTAGGCAGGACCTGCTCTTCCTCAAAAGAGTGAACTTCAGTTGGTCATTCCATCTCAGTTTTGTTGGGAATGGGAATTTAAAGGACTAATAATGACAATTTTGTAACAGGTTGGTAGTTTGTTAAGAAATACATCTATTGCATGTGCAGGGTAGTTTTATCAAATTGATCTTACTTCACTGTTTTCTCTTTCCCTACTCATATAATTACAAACATCATACAGTAGGCACTAAAACTTTCTAAAGTAAATTCAAAGCAAAACGAACACAACTGCTGAAAAATCCACATGTCCCTATAAAAATTCAACCAGTCCAAAACTATTTTTACAAACACTATTTTTACTGTCTGGATGGTCTTGCCACCCCCTCCCTAGTCCGGCATGACTCTCCTCTTACAGAGCAAAACCTACCTCGTGTTTCTTTATAATGACATTTGCTGATTTCAAGTAAAATTTCTATTAAACTCTGTTTCAACAGACTTACCCATCCAATGTCAGGGCAGAGAACTCAGGTTTAAATTCCTTAGAAGAGAGGACTGAAACCAAGCAGCAGAAAAATTAAATGAGAACATAAGGCAGGGAGACCCTACATGAGTATTTGAGAGGTCTCCCTGCCCCACAGCTCCAAAGAACTTTGACAGAAACAAGGAGTTTGGCTTAGAGGTTTTACCTATTCTCTCTCTTCTGTTTCTCTTTTATTCTCATTCTTATGTACGCAGGAAGAACTGGAAAATATCTCATATGGAACTGATAATGGACCTACTGGAATTCAAATATTTACCAAAGGGGAATCAGTCATGCAGTGCTTTTTCCTGCAGCAATCATATATTCCCAGCACGGATAACATTTTCACATATAAATAAAGCCACATATCATTCCTGCTTCTGCTTGGAAAGTATTGAACTTTAACAGCTATGGAAAAAAAAAATACAGTGCTTCAAAATCCACCCAAATCTTCAGACGTCCATGCTGATTTTTTAATTTAAAAATACTATTCACATACTTAAAGACATGCATGTGCAGTAATATCTGCAGATTTAAAATCTCTTTCAGCACTCGTGTAAATCATGTAAGATATTACCAGCTGTAAGCACTAAGGCTGCAAAGCCAATTTCCATTAGTTCTGGTTCTGACCAAGCCACTCCATGGAAACATTCCAATTGTTTGTACCACTTAAATTATCTCAGTCAGACACCTAATTGTGTTTGTTGTACACCCCATTTCAGCATGAGGTGTCATGCTACACCAACACGTCAGCTCTTACAGGGGGAAATGCTTTATCAGTAACTATTTCTCTCAGCATGGGACAAGCAATAGTGGAGAGTGCAAACCAATTTAATTTAACAGGAGGGATTCCTACCATGGCACGCAGTTGTCCATTAACAGAACAAACCCCTGCCTCCCTCCCTTTCTCCAGTTGGCAATTGCAGCAAATCTTCCATGAAAATACATTTCCTGTAATGTTCTGGTCATGGCTGGCAAGAGCTGCAACCCATTTCCATAAAGCCACCATGTGGAAAATTGCCTTGGCTGTTAAAATGGACTAATGCAAAGGAATTTTTTTCTTAATGTTGAAGGCATCAATCCTTGTTAAAAAAACCCACCACTTTGCAGGACATTAGCTGATCACCCACCAGCTGTAAGGCAGAGCCCTCAAACTAAACAGTAAGAAATAATAAAAAAAAAGCCCCATATCCAAGTATCACTTGCAGACCACTAACTCAGCAAATACAACAGGAAGAGAAGCCTGAAAGAACTTTACAACAGCAACTCTGTTTTCACCCAAGTATAATCTCATGCTGCACCTGCTCATCAACAAGCTTCCACTTCACTAATTAGCCCCCCAAAAGTTAAATGCTGAGTGTGCAGCCAAGAGGCTGTATCACAGGACAAGCCAGACTGCTGAAGAAGATGCTGTAAGGCTTTCAGGGCTGGAAGCCCATTCTCCAGTACTGCTGATACCTGCTGCAACTGACTCTTCAGTTCCCAGGGACTCTCAGAGATCCTCTTTACTCACCCCTGACCTGTTACAGGGCTGATCAGGCCCGTAATTCTCACCTACACCTGTCTCTGGCCTCTCCTGCACTGTTTTTGCTAAGATGAGCAGAACACATCTCTTGCTCCCTGAGCTCCTCAGTTGTGCTGGACCAAGGACAAGACACAAATCTGGCACCCAGGGTGAGGGCCTGCAGCTCTCACTGTCTGCAACCTCTCATTGCTCCAAGCACATTATCCAGAGCTGAAGGAGCTTTGCATTCTCTCCCTGACTCTGTAAGACCCCTGGAACTTCAGGGTGTTACAAGACCAGAAGGAGTTAAATGAAATTGTCTGATCTGGAGAAATGTACCAGTAGATTTTATAGAAATGCCTGTGAGATAAGAGACAGGCAGAGGAGGCGACTCTTTTTGGAGAGACTCAACGTGTAAGACTTCAGCGGCACTGATTGATCTCAAAGCAGTTTTTAAATTGAGAAACATAAACTTGAAGGCAGACCCTGCACAGATTCCTGATTACGTTTTACAAATGACACAACCACATTACCTGTAAAAATTAAGACTTGGTTACAGTATTTTTGCACATTAAAAGATAACAAAGCGTTGCCATGGTATCATTTGTATAAAAAAGCTCACAAAAAAGCTTATGCCAAGAACCATGAAGTGCAGGACAGCAGTGGTGTCACTGAAACCTTTCTGCAAGACTGGAAAGTGGCAGAAAAACTAAGAAAAACATCCAGGAAATTCACTATAATAAAATTAAGAAACGGAAGTCTCTGGACACGCATAGATTGCAATGTATCTGCTGGACACTTGGGAACTTCTTAAAATCAGGCCAAGGGTGTCTACAGCCAAGGTCTATTATAAATATACTAAAACTAAAGACATTTTTGAAGATATAAGGTTTGTTTCAGAAGTCCAAGGCTTGTCTGTTTTATTTGAGTTTTGTGAAGAGGTCCTAAAAATCTTTAATTGCCAGGTGCTATTATAGCAGTAGGCAAATTTTTGACTACTGCAGAAGAAGGAAAGGTGAAGATCACTGTAAGCCTTAAGTGGTCATTAAAGCAAAGGAGAATTTATTTTAAAGATTAAATATATATTATTAAAATAACTGTCAGAGCACAGAGAAATATGTTTGTGAGCATGTAAGTTCTCTGAAATTTAAATATTGTTGTAAGCCATTCCTTGACTACAAAATTCTGATGGCTGTGTTTCCAGGCTCAGAACTGTGCCTTAGGCAATGGATACAGAAATGCAACAATGTGTTTCCCAGTTTTGTCCTTGGTGGCCCCAGCACAAAAATAGGACCTACAAAAACAGAAAAACTACTTTGCAATGTTCTTCTGTCTCTTCAAACTTCACTGTCCCTTCCTGGTAAAAGAAGTCCATCATATTATAAAGGTTTTTTTTTTTTTTAATTTTTTTTGTTTGTTTGTTTTGTATTTTTGGTCAATCTTGAAAGGCAGCAGAGGAACACCGTGTGACTCCGTGTTGTACATGCCATCAGAAGGGTGTAGTGTTTTGCTACCATATGGGCTTAAGAGAAGCACACACGTTTCAGAGTACAGAAAATGCAATTAAAGGGGTGCATGAGAAAATCAACATAATGCTGATTTCTTCCTGCATAATCCTGTTTTCTATTTATCATATCTGCTACACAAAAATTTAGTTTGTGCAGGGTCAGTGAACACCTAAAGTATCTTGAGAGAAAAGTCTAACCTTTCCTAATCACCTATGCTTCCTGGAACCACTCCATTAGCCCTTTCCCTGATTTATGATTCCCACACTGTCCCTATGATTAAGAGTGTGATGGTTTGTTTGCATTTCTACTTAGGCTGATTACTTTTTGCCCTTCCTACAACTCCAGCCAGACTGCAGATGACAGGTCTAAGGGTCCAAAAAGTAATTTCCAAAACCAGGATGCTGCCCTAGAGCACGGCTCCCCTTGTGCCCACCTCACAGGGAATGAGCACTCTCCATCTGCTGGGAGTTTCAGCACTGGCCACTGGGTTTTGCTGTAACTACAAAAAGCTTTCAATTTCTTCTCTGCCTAGACTTGAAAACCTGAAGTCTCCAGAAATGCTAGTCAGATTGAAAGGAGAAATCTTGTTTTGATTCAAGTCCCTATAAACTCCAACCTAAAAGTGTCATGGGTTTTGCCTGACTGCCAAAGCAGCTGCTGGGTACTTTGGAGAAGAATGTCTTCCAGTCCTGCTGGCAACTCCTGTCTCATCAGAGAGGCACTTCAGCAGCACAGTGGCAGACAGAGAGAAAGTACAGCCTAATGGAAATGGGGTGCTGTGATGTTTGCAAAGGAGAACAGCCACAGCAACACCTAAAAACAATACTCATGGTATGCCAGAGACATGGCTGGTCAAGAAACTCTCAAGCATCCCAACAATTCAGCAACACAATTAATATACTGCTGTGAAAACACAAAGCCAGGAGCCAGGTGCCATGAGCATGATGCCTGGAGAGACTCCCTGGAACAGGGACTGGACAGAGTCAAGGGAATAAAGTTGGGATTTATTAAAAGGCCCTCAAAGGATACACCTCAGGCAGTACAAGAGCCCACACATGGCTCCACACAAGATGGACTCAGAGTCATGAGTTTTCATACTTTTATAAGTTTTGGTCCATTTCCATGTTGGGGTTAATTGTCCAATTACACCTCCAGGTTATGAAGCCCCCTCCTCCCAGTTTGCTCTCCTCAATTCTATTTGCACTTTTTGGGTCTGAATCTGTAAATGTGTCCTTGGTTCTGGGGCTGGGAAAGGATTTCTCTGTCTGACTGAGCTGTGAGGAGAGTTGCTGACACTTTTTATAAAATTCAGAGCTATATACTAATGCAGTAGAGAATCTGGAAAACATGAAAGCTAAAACTTAAGGCATCAACCAAGCCCAGCATCTGAATTCACTATGGCATGGCTACTGAGCACAAATCACACTTCTGGGAGGCTAGAACAACTGTGGAGTGGCTACTGGCTGGTTGCTATCTTCTTGGTAGCTCTGTGAGGGTGTAACTGCTCCTGCACAGCTGGAAAATGCTATTGTGCCCACAGAGGGAGCCGATGGTTGTGCAAATGGATGATGCACACCTCAAAGCACAGTGCACGCTCCAGGCAGGCAGTTGAGGGTCCTGAATCAGTAAGCTCGTGGATTTTAAGTGCCAACATTTGTTGTAAGTATTTGCAAGGCCACAAAGACACTTATGTGTACAAAGGGTTGTTTTGGTCAGCCAAAAAGAAAATTCCACCAACGAAAAATTAATATAAATCTGACTGAGTCTTGGCAAACGGTTAGAATGCTGAGCAACACAGTAAAAATGCATATTTTCTTGCTCAGACATGTCTACCAGCTCATGTCTACAAACTGGCTTAATATCATTTGCTGAAGGTAACAAGAAAAATAACACACCAATAGTGTTTTGTTAGCAGTTTGGTTAAACCATCAGAGGTATCTTTCATCACCTCTGGAATCACAGAATCTTTTCTTAGAGTAGCTGTCAGTATTAATAACTTCACAAAGAGGTGTTTTAGTAAGAAGTCTGAACCATTTTTACTGTGCTTCATCACCCTCTCATCCCACCAAGTTTTGCTTTTCATTTTTCACCCCCTAGACAACAAAGAGACTAGAAAGAATTTTCCCTTCCTTTCACCAAAATTGGCAACAATCCTTTTTTATCATCATGACATGCCCAAACAACAATACATCTCCTCCCATGACCATTGTTTTTCTCTCTCACAACTGGATTATTATTGTGTGGCAAATGTTACAAAAACACCATGGTTGGTATCCGCCAGGTTCCATGATGCTATTCCCCTTGCATTAAAATAATATTATTAACTTTAGTTTGTATNTCTGAAATCTTTATATAGAACATCTGTTGCTGCAAGAGCAACTGGAAATTACTGTGCTGTAGTAATAGACCTCATGGCAGTCTAATACAGCTACCAAAAATCCAACCCTTCACAGGCAGGAGTTTTGAAAAACACCAACACCTTTGAAAGGGTACTGACAATTGCAATAACCCTATCTTCTATGTTGACCTGCCACTAAATCAAACCAACTCTTTTATTTTGTTTCAAAATAACTGCCAGAAAGAAAAGATCTTCTTGTGCACACTATTTCCACTTTGTATTTCTTGTTAGGTGATTTAATTTTAGACCTCCTTTTTCAATAAAGAATCCACATCTAATAGAGAGCTCTGTCCCCCACTTTAGTTTTAACCCCAAATATATCATCATTTACTTCTGCTCATACCTCACATGTAGTGACCCATCAGTCCACTAAAAAAATCACTTCAGAAACCTAACAAATTTAACCACACAAACCACTCAGCAGTTGGAGCAATAACCTACAGTAGGATGCCTTTAAAACACCCACCCAAAGAGCAGCAATTATATCACACAGCTTTTCATGCTACCAGAGGCTTTGAAAGGAAGCTGACTCAACAGCCAGGGACTGAAGAGTGAGGAGAACCAAACACAAATTTCCACTTCCTCTACACATGCTTTCAGCATAGAAAAGGACACAGTCAAGAAAATAACATGCTCTGTCTACCTTTGGCTTGTGAAATGGGCTCTGATTAAATAAAAAAAGACCTCCAANATCTTTTCTTAGAGTAGCTGTCAGTATTAATAACTTCACAAAGAGGTGTTTTAGTAAGAAGTCTGAACCATTTTTACTGTGCTTCATCACCCTCTCATCCCACCAAGTTTTGCTTTTCATTTTTCACCCCCTAGACAACAAAGAGACTAGAAAGAATTTTCCCTTCCTTTCACCAAAATTGGCAACAATCCTTTTTTATCATCATGACATGCCCAAACAACAATACATCTCCTCCCATGACCATTGTTTTTCTCTCTCACAACTGGATTATTATTGTGTGGCAAATGTTACAAAAACACCATGGTTGGTATCCGCCAGGTTCCATGATGCTATTCCCCTTGCATTAAAATAATATTATTAACTTTAGTTTGTATTGCCTCAGTAATTTTTTTTTTTTAGGCACAGAATTCCCATATATTTATGACTCATGTCATTTCATGAACTTGTGAAATCTTCTGTGCTTCTTTCTGAAGCGGAAAACAGTAATTTCAGTAGAAATATGAATTTCATTATGTTTGACTGACAAGCTCAGGCCACATAACTGACTTAACATACACAAGGCATGCTCCCTTTTCCTTTGATTTATGAGTCTCCACTATAGTTTGTTTTTTTCTGCAGGAACAGAAGCAGAGNGACCCATCAGTCCACTAAAAAAATCACTTCAGAAACCTAACAAATTTAACCACACAAACCACTCAGCAGTTGGAGCAATAACCTACAGTAGGATGCCTTTAAAACACCCACCCAAAGAGCAGCAATTATATCACACAGCTTTTCATGCTACCAGAGGCTTTGAAAGGAAGCTGACTCAACAGCCAGGGACTGAAGAGTGAGGAGAACCAAACACAAATTTCCACTTCCTCTACACATGCTTTCAGCATAGAAAAGGACACAGTCAAGAAAATAACATGCTCTGTCTACCTTTGGCTTGTGAAATGGGCTCTGATTAAATAAAAAAAGACCTCCAACCCCTCAAACCACTCTGCTTCTCTGAGGTGACCCCAGTCACCTTGGACACACGATTGCTAGTGCAACTCAACCTGCAGACATCACGTTTTCAGCATATTAGCCCAAAAATGCATTTAACAAGAATTGTTAAATGCTTCTGATTTTTCATACACCAACCTGAAAATCTATGAAATGGTGATTGCCAGTGTTTCACAGATGCAAAAAATAGGTTTTATACCTCTGGGGTGAGGAAACATAACGGTAGTTGTAAAGGGTTTTACTACACAACATTGAGCTGGCCTATTAAGATAATAAGTTGTTTTTCCAATCACTGTTCAATTAAAACAAACAAAATGAATTACTGAGCCTTTCCTACCCAATGCAACTGTGTGGCACACTCACGTTTTGCAGTTTTTTTAGGTGGTGAATCAGTGGGAAATAAAGAACATCTCCCTTGTACGCTTCTTCTTTCACCTCACAGCTCCTCCCCACCTCCCTTATAAATAATCATGGTATAAATGTTCTCAGCAGATCACTGCACACACTCTTCATCAATTTCTTTAAAATGCTTTGCTTCAGAGTTCCTGGGTGACTTCTCTTTGGCACAGAGTTCCCCAGTGCCCACAGGTACAGAGGGGTAAAAGGGCAAAGCAGCTGCCACAACAGACAAAGAAATGCCAGGTTGGCTTGTGAGCTCTCAGTGCAATTGAGAGGCTTTCAGTGCATTCCAAGCACCTGCTTTCAATGGCTCTATTCTCTCTGCCAGCCCTTTTCTCTGGACATCCTCCCACTTCTTACCCCAACTCATTTCACATTCCATTCTCAAAACTCTTATTCTGAAGGGAGGACAGTCATAGTTCACAGTACTCACTGCCTTACACTGATCATCACTGAACTATAAGAATCCACCCAAACCAGACCTTTAAAAAAACCAAATTCAACAGTGTCAAGTTTATAGGGACATACAGGGCCAAGACCACTGAAATGCACAGCAGCTTCATTTCAAAGTGCTTTTCTCTCTTTAGCAACTAATATATCAGTCAGGACAACAAAATCAAGGAAAATAAAATAAAATTGCCTCTGCAGATCTGCCACTGACTCAGCTATAGCTCAAACACTTTAGATACAAACTGAAATTACTGACCTAATTATAAAGCAGAAACAATGCCCACCTCTCTTCTTCCCATCTTCCCCAGCAGTCTGGGAACTCCAACAAAGAAAGCCAGAAAGCACTTCTCTCCTTGATGCTTCTGCTACAGAAAATCAAATGTCTCAAGAGCAAAAGCCTGTAGAGAAGGTGCAGCAGGCAAGAAAGAATCACCTGTGAGTTCCTTTTCTCACAGGTGAGCCTCCAGTCTTTCCTATTAGCATTACTCACTGCTTAGAGGGCACCTGCCAAAAACTTCAAGGGTTAAGCAGGGATTGAAATAAGAAAGACACTGTTCCCTTCTGAGTATTCTACATAAACATAAGTAATTTATGCTTTCTTATGTAAACTTAAATGACAAAAGATACCAGACAATAAGAAATGGCAACTTCAGATTGCAAAAATGATGAGGAAATTAAGGCAAGGAAAAGGAGGGAAAAAAAGTGACCGGTGTATGGGGAATATTCAATTATCAGGGGCTTGGCTCTCTGAGATACTCAGCAGATTTTTCAAGGCAAGAGAAAATATGAGCTTACTGTGATTTTAGTGGCGTAAGTCTAAGACTATTTTCAGTTGTAATACTGATGGTAAACACCACCACCAGGTTAAAGAGCATATTTAATTATATTCTATAAGCAGCAAGGAAAATGTAGGAAAAAATACAAATTAAATGGTTCCTTGCAACACACTACTAATGTATCTGTTTTCAAACTGCAGATAGTTCAGGATGCCCAGAAAAATAAGTGCATGACAAGTTCAAGAAAATTTTAACCCGCTGTTCCAGATTATTATATTTAAAAAAGAGCCAGTAATCAATAGTCCCTCTCAGGCCTCTTTTCAAGAAATTTTTGCTTTATTGCCATTATAAAATGGTACTTCTTAGCCCTACCAGTTTCTCTCTAGAAATTAGATTTGTGTACTTTTTAAGAAACCAAGATGAAACACATTAAATTTTAATAATGCATGCAAAGTTTCAGAAAGGCATAGGACAAACTTAATCCCTCTAAGATTAAAGATCTGTCTGAGGCCTCTGTCAGTGAACATCTATAACACACTACAAAAGATGAGGAAGCTTTTTGAGGAAGCTGAGGAACACTCATTTCCCATTCAAAAATGATTTTATATATATGTATGTATAGCATATAACGTTCCTATTTTTATTACAAAGAAATAAAAATAAATGTAGTAGATTTTTACTGTCTACTTGTACTGATCTCTGGATGTCATAAAATACTTTGCCAGCTTTGGAAGAATTAGTGGCTTGGCAGGTGCCAGCCAAATGGTTTTGCAATCCTCACAAACTACATCTCAGTAAAACACTTGAGACAGAAGCAGCTCTTCAGCCACCAGTGCTGTTAGCCAGGTTTGCATAAAATGAAAGTTATTTCCAAAACGGGTATCAAAGTAGAGGTACTGAAATAGTGAGAAAAACCAGGAGTGACATTATTCCTGGTGCTGAAGCAGTGCTCCTTAAGGGTCATGCAGAATGTCTCAGACATTTCTGAGAGTGAAGTTACAACCAGCAGCAAGAGAAATGATTGAAAGTAGGAGAGCAGCACTGTAAAATGAAATGGTGCAACACAGGGAAGGAGAGAAACAACCTTCAAGAGGAGACAGGAGGCGAGGACTCGGCTCTCAGCTGTGAGAACTGTGACACCAAGGGATCTGGACACTGTGGGAGGAACTCCAGGTGGGATTTCTGCTGAGCCTTATGGGTGTACCTGTCGAGTTTGTGGGGCTCAAACAGCCCTTACTCAAACTCTACTCCTGATAACGGTGTAGCAAACCAGAAGGAAATGCTTAAAACTGAGAGCAGTCAGGACCACACTCAAAAGTTACAAGGTTCCTGCCAAGTTAATTTGAGGTAGCCCTGAGCAGCTCATGCCCTTGGGTTCTGAAGGAGAGCTGAGATGGGCAGGGAGCTCAGCAGAAGCTCAAGAGGCTTCCCACAGCACTGGTCATGCTTTCTGCACAGAGTTTGAACTGGGCTTGGAGGAAAGCATGTGAAAAATCTTCAGAACATCATCATCACACACATTTTATGACTATAGATGTATCAATGATATGTGTGATACAGACACATCTCTACATATCTACCCAGATAACAGAACTCAGGGTGGACACTACAATTAATGGTTCATTTTAGCCCAGTACCTTCCCCAGAACATACAAATCCTGTGGAAAAGGCAGTGTGCTGCATGCCGGGGTAGGCTCTGCTGGAGTTGAAAATGTTACTCTATTTGATTTCCACCTCTGTGCTCCCATTCAGCAAACACTGGTCTCTTGAGCCATCAGTGTGCAGGGCAAGAGACAACAACAGGCAAAACCCAGAGACTTGCTGTCCACATGTGGGGGAAGCTCAAGCACCTTGCCAGAGTTCCTTGCCAACATCATTAAATTGTGCCATTATAGATTTTTTGGACAAGGTTTCTAATAAAGCATTTCCCAGCTCATTTCCTGCCAAAATTCAGAAATGAAAATCCACATTCATACGTGCTTGGTGGCACGGCATACAACTTTGTTGCTGTTGTTGTTGTTGTTTTGGTATGTTCTTTTGTTTGAGGTGGTTTTTTTTTCTTTGTTTTCAGTGATACTGCTGCTTAAGGCAAGTGTTTAGTACTGGAATGACCAAGCATAACTCCTAACATCTGTTCTGTGAAGGAGGGGAAAACAAAACAAAAGAATAAACCATGTTCTTGCATTCCATCCCTTTATATTTTTAAAATTTTTAAAAAACCCCCAAAACAGGAATCCTTCTTGCTATTGTAGGCATCACTGTCTCTTCCTTTAGTCAAAAATCTGATCTACGGAACACTTAATTCCTGAAGTCTGACAAACACCTTTGTTCTTTCTTGCCATAAACTTATTGCACAGATATAGAGGTGTAAGAGCTGCTGAACTTGATCACATTACACCTTTTGCTTGTATACCCATAAAAATCCCAGGGCTGAAAATCTAGAAAATTGGGCAACAGTCTGCTCACACACAGCAGCTCTCAAAGATCAAGCAGGGGCAATGCTTGTCCTCAAAGCCATTGATCCAAACCTGCTTTTTCAGAACCTCTGGCACCTGTGTGGTACCTGACAAAGCTTCCCAAAACCTAAACCTCCCACATCTCTCTGTTCATGGAAACCAAAAGTTGGCTGTGGATTAGTCCAACCTAGAAAACAACCTGTCTGAGGCTGCACCCTACAAATCAGTGGAATGCCAGTGCAGTCTCACTGGAGAAAGCCTGAATCCAGAAAAGGCTTGAAGGCAAAGGAAGATTCTTGGCCAGGGAGCTGAGGTACCTCCCAGTGTCCTCTTTATGCCTTCCCTTTCTAGCAGGATGCAATTGGGTACAGCACAGAAACCCAAGCAGTGTTGCCATGCAAGGCCAGGAAAGGATTAACACACCAAAACCTCTGTCTTGCTGCCACTGAAACCAACCATGCTGAGCTACAAGTCTGCATGGACAGCCCAATCTTTCTTTCTGTCAGACACGAGTCCTTTTTTGTCCACTCCAGGTTAGATCAATAACACAGAACATCTTCAGTGTGACATCTTATCTCCATCTCAGCTCTGAGCTCTCCCACTGCCACGAGAGCTCTCAGGAGAGAGCTGCAAACGAAGGCCTTTACTTAATGTACCTCTCCTGAGACTGTTACTTGTGATTGAATTTCATTACCGAAGTGTTGAAACTAAATCCAGCCTTTTTTTCAGAAGAGGCTCAGAATCTTGTGACAGGTTCACTTAATTCTGTGGCTTTCAGAATTAATTCCATCTTCCTCAGATTGAGAGTTAGTGAGCACTGGAATCTACAGTTCTTTATTTCCTCATGCAGAGGAACAGACATAACGAGGTAAGGGATGGTGGCACCGAATGGTTAAAAGGAAAAAAAAAATTGAAAAATTGTAATTGCTCCTGTGTGGGAAGGGAAAAAGAGAGTTAATACACAGAGGATGGAGCCATACCCCAAACTGCTCATTCTTGAGACACCTCCCTTCTCCCAAGCAAAGAGAACTCTGATAAGCTATAGGAGGAATCAAAACTACAAAAATGTGGAGCAAGCTGAACTCCGTGTTTAAAGCCCAAATCCATGTTTGTTTCTGCTACTAACACTGTGTCTCTTTCTGCCTTCCTGCCTTCAAACGCATGTGAGAAAACTGCTCCTGTCTTCTGGGCTAGCTTACAATTCACTGTCTTTATAAAAACTTCTTCAGGCTGTCCAGTAGCATTAAAAAGGAAAGTAAGAACAAGAACACCCAGTACCTGCCCAAGGTACTGAAGCGACCACTGTGACTATGTCCAAAATTCTCATTTCAAAGGCCATATTTCTCCTACATTCTGTATAGTGTGCCTTTGAAACAACTTTTCTAACCTGAGTAAAAGGAACATTTTTGGTCCTTGTGTCCAAGGAGCACTTGGATGTAACTTTGGATAGTCCTTGAACCACAGAGCTAAGGTGAGATGATTCATGGATGTCAGGATGGCAGTTCTGACACTGCTGTAAATATGCTTCATGAGCATATTTATTCATATTATATTCATGCTTTGTACCTGTGTCCCATTCTACCACCACTCTTCTATTTCCAAAGAGCAGAGGAGCACTCTGGCATGCCAGAGCATCTACCCAGAGAAATCAGAAACCACCAGTGGAAGTGTTAGAACATCTCAAATTACTTGGCCATTCGCATAGCTCAGTTCCTCCATTTCACTCCATTTTACTTGCTCAAGTAAGGCTTCAAAAGGAGCAGGGCTCTGCATGGTGCCATTTAGAGACAACATCTGTTACCCAAGAGCAGCACTGAAAATACTGACCAGAAGGATGTGCGCTTTTAGCTCATTAAGCATTTATCTGTGACCCTGGGGGTGAAAGCTCCAGGTATCTCCTTACCTGACCTCAAAGCACCGGTCTCACCTCCATCTCTAACCAGGCAGAGCACTTGAAAGAACCATCTGCATGCTAATGCTCCTCCTGCCCCTCTGGTGATGCCATCAGCTGTGTGCTGAACAGAGCAAAGAATGAATTGCTCAAATATTACCTGTAGCTCTTCCATACAGGCTTGGAGGTGTGATTTTAAAGTGTGGCTTTGAAGCACGTGAACTTTTTTATAGAGCTTAGAGGCAGTTTAAACAACCAGGCCTTTGT
The DNA here is from genome assembly GCA_013396955.1 of Regulus satrapa. Classification (NCBI taxonomy): domain Eukaryota; kingdom Metazoa; phylum Chordata; class Aves; order Passeriformes; family Regulidae; genus Regulus; species Regulus satrapa. Next base: position 356,094 of record VWZN01013917.1, on the reverse strand, counting down.
TTCAGCTTGCATCATCAAGCAGAGTAGAAAATAAAAAAGGATTATGTGACATGCAGAATAGTCCCAGCTTTAGCTGTTAGTCACAGTTAAATTACTTATAACTAGGAAGGGGGGAAGAAAAGCCAATAACCAGAATGAATCAGTGTAACCAGCTCCTCCTCTATGTCCTTCACTGCTATAAACAGCTGTTTGACTATTTTCTGGAGCAAGAGACCTGTATTCTTAATTGCAGAAATACACGAAGATTCCAAGTTCCTGCTCACACCCAGTAACTGCATTTGTTTGAAGGAAGGACTATTTGTGCTTCATCCTGTGGGAAGTTGTTAACGCCCAGTTGTTTCCCTCTTGTATTCTCTCCTCACTGACCCCAGAGAGACCACTCCACATGAAAAGAGTTTTTCTTGGGACAGGAATATTGATGCTGTGAACATACAGCAGTATGCACGACACAGTAAATCCTGAAGCATCCCAGAACTTTAAAACTGACACCATTGGAATTTGTCAGCACTGGTTCCTGTCTGTACAGTTCTGAGCATTTTTGGCTACATACTACATGATGATTTTCAGAAGAATTCAAGATGTCATGGTTCATCCAGCTTGAGTTTAATGCATCTATTTTAACTTGGTTTAGTTTAAACTTTCACGAACATCCCAACATGAGCATAGATTCCCATGAAAAGGAGTAAAGTGCCACAAAAATTCCTTGGTGTGCAAGTAATTCTACTTATTTCCATAAGAGAAAACTGTTCTCAGATCCTTTCTGAACTAGGCAAGAGTCTCTCTAAATCTTGCTTACCCACAATAGCAGAGTTGGCAAATACAACTGTTCTTTTTGTTCTCATGAGCAGTTATTTCCAGATTTGGGATTGGATGGGCTTTAATCCAGAAAACAGACTTTTCATGACAATCCCCAAATAACTTCAGAAGCTCAGAAGAATCAGGAAATATCCTAATTAGGAAAGGGGTCAATTTATCCTGCCTGAAGTATTTGGCAGACCAAGCATCCCACATCTCCAGAATGTTCAAAGAATCCATCCCTCAATTTCTGCGAGGTTTCCAGTGAGTGATGTCCTGACAAGCAGTGCTTCATCACGGCTAACCACGATCCTTGCAGCAGTCAGGACAGACTGTTGATCATCCAGCACATTCTGTAAATTGCAGCTGCACCCCTCCTACTATGATTTATATTGTCATTACAGTCCAAATACACCTCAAATGTTAAGTCATGCCCCTCCAACACCAGCTAGAGCACAAGGAAGAAAATGCTCTCCCCAGGAAGGCCTCTGGACAGAAAGCCTTAGGGGAAAGTTATTTCCAAATGGAACCAGTCATACTTGGTGGTGGACAGTCTGCAGAAGGACTGACTTCTGCATTTGTTTCAAGATATTTAGAAAACTGATTTAGGAGATCTTTACTTGTTTCATCTGACTGAATGTCAGGAAATCTCACCTCAGTTACCTGGTTACACAGTCCAGTGCAAGCTCACTCCCTCAGCAGATCCTGAGACAGGCAAGTCCATCATGCTGTACAACACTGCTCGTGGCAAGGCACGACCTACTGGTCTAAGCACGTGGATGAGCACCCAAAAAATGCATATTGTCCTAGGTTTGGTGTCCTGGCACACCCCATGGTGAGCAATGGAGCCTTTGCCTCTGATTCTGCATTTATAAAAAGTACAGTTTTTTATATATATATATATGTATATATATAAACAGTATCCCACCTCAGAATGGCACATGGATTACCAGTTGCCCTGTAGAGGGATTCAGAGAAACAGAGTATGTCCATGTCCCCTGAACACAGTCGCCAAGAACAACAGCCCTTAAACACCTTTGCCAGGCAATGGCTTTTCATCCATGGTTTCAAGACTGGTAAACTAAGACTGGGATACAAACATTTCCGCATTTCTTGTGCAGGCAACAAATTTCAATAGCACTCCAAAGTGGCACTGCTTGACAGACAATAAAAAACAACTATTGTTGAAATACTTCACGTCAGACGGCAAGGAGCACTTTCCCTGCGTATGAAAATTAGCCAAAGTTCTGTGTGCCTTTCAGAGATTGTACCTGGGCTATTCACAAACACAGACTCGCAGGTGTAGCAAGAATCTTCCCTTCTTGTGTAACAAATGAGTTTGCTGGTGATGCTGTTTCCTTCTCCCACTGCTCTGCTGGCTCAGTCCCAGGGGAGATGCTCTCTGAGCAGCTCTGGTGACAGAAGGTGGGAGCAGTGCTTGGTTCCCCCAGACACCATGAGAGGAGCAGCCCCTGCACCTGTGAGCTCATCTGTCTGGGAGGAGCACAAAACCTGTGCTGAGCCTCACGTGCAGGGATCACCTTACCCGAGGACCCTGAGAGCCGGCTGTGCAAACAGAGGGCAAAACCCAGCTCCAGCCCTGCCAAACAAACCTGGAACTCGCCCGGGCAAGCTGGGACAGACAGACGGGCTAAGAACAGCCTCTGCTCACTCCCCTGAAGAACTTCATGACATGTGCAGATGTGGGAATGTTCTTAGAGGAAAATGGATATATCATAAAAGAAAGGGTGCATAAAATCAGGCTTTGCTCTGCTAAATTAATAGCTGGCTTGTCACTGCTGTGTGCAGCTGAGTGGCTTGTGAGTTCCTATGTGAAAACCATCCTGAGAATGAGGGTTCATTAACAACAAGTTATTCCTGGGTAAAAGACAACTGCACTTGCATTAAACAAGAAATCTGTCTCATGAGAATCAGTGGACAAAATATGGAAACTGACCAAGAATAGAGAGATTTGATAGACAAGTGAAACACCTTTTACTAACCAACAGAGTAACTGGCAAGAAAACTATTGGCCAATTAGAGTTACACACGAGGTCTGTAAAAACTATATAAAAATAAGTTGTGTGAGCAAAAAATGGGCATTTCCTTGGTTCATATTGAATCGTGAGCGTCCAGTTCCTGATCTACTCAGTCAGCAATCCAACTTCTGGAATGCCCAGCTTCCACACCCCTCCCTGGCTGGGCCTTCTGCTGGGATGGAAAGGGGATGGAGGATTTCCTGTTTGCTTTCCAGGCAGTGAAATCCTATTAAGCAGAACTGTTTCCATCATAGCAAACGTTCAGATGAAACAATTCTGTTACTCCTGTGACAGCTACTGTTACACGCACTGTGGAAACGTTTCAGTCAACTAGGGGAATATTTCTTCCCAGGAACTGCCGGTTTAGGCAGGTTAACACTTAGATAAGAGCTGCTGGCATAGGGATAGTCCAGAAAATCCTTCAGCAGTGTTTCTGAGAAAGGGATGTCCAGGGAAGACCTGTGTCCCCACACCGCTGATCATACAGGGACCAGCTTCCCAAACTGAAGACACTCAAAGGAACGTGGAAAACTTCTGTATCACAGCCACCACAAGTTCATGCATTTTGGGACACTAATCCTGATTTTTGAGCCCTCCCTTTATCTTTGATTGCATTTTCACACCTCTCTTTTTCATGCACTGCTGTTCAGAGAAGCTGCTACAAGCAGCATTTCACACAGCATGGGAAGCCTTGAGACTAGCTGAAGGCAAATCCAGGATCTCTTCAGTCATCTCCAGGCAGCCAACATTAAGAAAAAAAGTTGGAAAGTTACACAGAGCTTGCCAAATCATTCTCCCAAAGAGTTGCCTAAATCATATTAAAAAAATACACTATTTGCAGAAAGCAGCCGAAAGATCTAAATGTGCTTTAGAAGTAAGGGACAAATGTCTATAAAATTCTCAAAGCTAGCTGTCTCACAAACTGTATTGATTCACACTAGACTTGTGAAGTATTTTTCTTGCATGCTGTAGTCTAATATTATTTCTTTAAAGAATTGCACATAGTTTTGGCAGCAGATCCCAAGGCAAAGAAATTAGGTGGAAAGAAAGGTGAGAAATTGAAATTATGTCTTCACTAAGATCAAAGATTTTACAGTTATTTTAAATAAAGCTTTATTGGTAACTAACAAACCACCTAATACTTGAAAATCCTAGCCAACACTGGTAATGTATGATTCCTTCTTATTCCTTTTTTTTTTTCCCCTTTTTCCCTTGTATCCTAAACCTCAGGTGCTCATTTTACACCCAGAAGTTCACTACAGCTCCTCCAGTCATTGAAAAACTCCCTGAAACTTCCTTTTCTGGTGGGAGCCCCATTAGTGCTCATACAATCAAACCAGAGTTGTATGAGTTCATACTCATACAATTGTAGCAGCTGGTTTTCAGTCCCTTCTTGACACACCCGAGAGATCACCTAGAGCCAGCCCTGTGTTAATAGAAACAGTCAATGGCAGGGTTGTTTTTGAAATTCCAACTCATGTATCATTCAGTGATTTTTGTTTCACCGTTTCAATATTTGGAGTGTCATTTTTTCTCAAAAACAGAAAATGAAGCTCATATAAACTGCTGTCACACTGTCTGCTTGGAGCCTGACTGAATGCTGAACAGTTAGGGTTGAAAACTGTGAAGTGGAACTGCTGAAAACAGCAATTGGCTACTTTGGAGTTTCTATAAGGTACGTGTTTGCTATGTATGACTGGCTCCATACACAGGTGGCGGCAGCATCATCCAATTTAGTCAAAGTCATGAAAATAACCCTTTCTGAGTAGTGTTAGAAGGCAGCAGTATCTCACCAAAAATATTTAAGTGTACTGACTGCATTAAATTTGATTGGTCAGATAAACAGGTGTTTCTGATGTTGGCATAGTTATATTTTGTATGGCAAAAACTTTCTGTCCAGTTACAAAAGGGGCTCTTCAAAAATCAGAAGATACCTCCTCCCCCCTCCCCCCCAGGAAAAATCTGTTAACTTCTAAGAGTGAGAAGGGGTAGGCAGTAAGAGATCTCTAAAGGGAAAGAAGACTTAATTTATCAAGCTCAGAAACACAGATTGAAGCAATCAATGATGACAACCTGGAAGAAACTATTGGTTCAGGGAATGGAAAATAAAACTGCTCAGATACAATAAAGAAATAACACATTGCTCAGAAGAAGCCTATCTGCAAAGTACAAGAAAATGAGCAGAATTAAATGTTGGGCCCAAATAATGGCTTTAATAATGAAGGGCAATATTGAGTCATTAGCATTCAGTGTAATATTACATTTCAAAATCAAAGCCACGGGTAGCAGCAGTCAGAGACATGATCTGTGTAACACAATCTGGTTGTTAAAAATACAGGACCTCACTGCACTGCCTCTGGCCAGGTCTAAGGCTCCACTGGAGTCAGGTTATGTACACACAGAAAGTTGGTGTCATTTTTAAAGACATCTGTGAATACAGTCAAATAAATCAAAGAAAACTTCACTGGGGAAAAAAAACCCAAAAACTTCAGATGATTTATTTTGGATATGGTGCAAATAATAACACTGGCCAGGGGAGTACAACCAATGAGGGAAACCTCACTCAGGTGCTCAGAACAAGAAGTTCCAGTTTTGCCCCCCTAGAAGAGATGCCAAGGCATTTCCTTACCTGAAAGAGCTCCTATGCATTTGTATATCTCTTTTCTGTGCAGTTTACCATGGCTGAAGTATTCCCCTTAATGGGAGGTTTAATCTAAATGACCCCTACTGTACTCGCTTCAGCAGCCAGAATAAATCTGTTCAATCTTCTTCCTCGCACAGCTACCCACATCACATCTGTCTTTTCTCTTTCAAAGGCCTAAAAAAAGGCACAGGTGGCAAGAGAAGAGAAGAGGAAGAGGCAGAGAACAGAAGGAGGTAATCCTGTCTTTTGTGATTTTAGCCATGTTAACAGAAGGGATGGTTTTACTGATTATGGTTATACTCAGCGATTCCTGTTCTGCTTCTACTTTTGTCTATCTCCACCAGGAAAGCAAAACCTGTCAGGAAATTGGTGAGTCAGCATGCTGCTGCTGTTTGTCTTAGCTGTGAGGCATTGATTTTTTTCCTGATGCTTTGATATAGGGTCACAGGTATCCGAACTAAAAATCTTTACTGAGAGAAAGGGGGTCATGGCAGCAAGAGCTGTTAGTTTAAACAAAAAAACTCGATTCTATCTTTACAGTATCTATTTGGACATTTAAATTTTCTGAGAAAGTTGAGAGGAAAAAAAAAATCAAACCCCACTTTTCTATTTAAATTGTTTTAGATTTTAAAAAAAGAAAAAAGAAAGAAAAAAAAAAGGAAAAATAATGACTGGTGCAATGCTTTTCACAAAATCTTTTGAAAGTCGCCGAGTATTTCACTGTAATCAGGTATCTTACTGTGTGTATAATTAACACAAGAACTAAGGCTAAAATGTAGAGTAACTCCAACATATGGAACAAGCAGGACTTTAAAATCTTTAGCACTTGTCCAGAAACAAGGTCCCTTTTGATATATCTGAAGTGAGTGCAAATGAGTCACTGTGCATTTTCAAACTCTAAGCAATGCTATTTGGCAGAAAAATCTCCAATCATCTTGTGAGTCCTTGAAGAGTAACATTAAGCAAAATTAAACTTGGTCTATTTTAAAAACAAAAATGCAAAGGCTGCTCAGGAATCTCTAAGGTTTCCTCCCCAGGAAGAACAGCTCCATAAAAGTGATCATAGTATTTCAGTCTCCAGTGAGGTGTAATCAAGGAATCTCTGCTTAAGAGCATGGAGATTAGTTATAAAATAAAACAGAGTCAGATCATAAAAAGTTAATTGCAAATAACTGTTTTCTTGTTTGAATTGGCAGGAAATTCTGAAACGTTTCCTCTAGAAAAACACAGGTGAGCTACAATGTAGAATTTACCACTAAAGGGCTGGAAGGAAGGGAAAACCAGAGTCAAGCAGTAGTAAGTGAAGAAACCAGTTGCTTCTGAAAGAGATGAAGGGACTGGGCAGGAAAGTCTCTACACTAACATGAAAGTCTGAAATTAATGGTTGAAACCAGCTTTAAGACTGACCTCTGAAGAGTCTTTAGGTTGAAATGAAGGCACAGACCTGAAGTCTGAAATTAATGTAACACCAGGAGCTATTTACTGTAAATTTTTAAGAGGCTTGGAGAATACAAAGGTGAAAGAACGATATAATTAGTACTGCTAAAAAGTTCAGGTTACAGTTAAAGGTGGACAACGGGACCTTCTTAACCCTTTCCAGATGTACCACTGAGAAATAAATGCCCCGGAATATCTCAATTTCTATCCTTAGCCTTGTTCAGCAGGAACACACCCAGAGCAGTGTACTGTACTTCTGAGGCTAAGCACAGAAATGACACACCACAGATTTACACCATTTAATAAATGTAGAAGCAATGAAACCCTATTAAGCCTACGTTGTTCTTCTCATCCGATGACCTTTCCCTGAAAACCCTTTCCTCACTCACAAGAGATCCCAGGCTCCACCAGACATGCACAGGGAAATAGCTCCTCCTTTGGCAGTAACACACAGGACTGTCTGAAGCATCCTCTTCAGATCTCAGCCTTGACATGCTACAGTACAGAGGTGTTTAAGGCTCTTTGTGCCTTTGTGACAATCATCTCCAAAGGACTCTTCAGAGAGATACTCAAGTCTGGATTTCCTGCGGAGTACTCTGTTACGGAAACAGAAGGGGGGACAGAACTACATCAAACAGTGATTACAGAAACTCTGTGGCCTCAAGTGTATGCTGCTGGGTATATTTTCCTCGTCATTCTACTTCAATTCCTTTAGAAAAAGCAGAAGGTGTGGTTTGGCTTTTTTGCTTGCTTTTAAGGTCAACCATCTATAGGGAAACAAGCAAGTTTCTACTGGGCTACTTCAGCTCCGTGTGCTTCCTGTGCTTTGTTTGTTCTCCAAACACAGTAAGATCTCAGTTTACGAAGGCCTTTGCTTCTGATGTATAGGTATCATTCCCTTCTGTCCACATCAAGCAAAAAAAAAAAAAAAATCTTGACTTGGCAGCTGTCGCAACTGTGATTATTAGGAATTAAAGACCATGCTTCATCTTCGCTTGACAAAGTGTAATTTCAGTCAATAACAGAAAATGCCTCTCTGTTCTAGTACTTTGTGGAACCACAAGCATAAACAAAGCTCTGTGGAGTTGGACTATGTCACTTTGGCTTTCTAAAGCAAGAACAATCTTAAGTGTTCACTGACAAAATAGATCTATTTAAAGCATTACTACCACCAATTTGATAAAATTGCTTTCAAGTAGTTGTAAGTTTAAAATAAAGTGATGTAAACCAGAGATTTTAGGTTTCTGAATGGCTGAAGGCAATTGTCCATGCTGCTTTCCCAGTTCCTGAGATTTACAAAAGCCATAATCTGCAAAAGACAGCAGGATGTACATTTGGGAGGGTCTAAATGGATGCCATACATTTGATAAGACAGGTATTTCCAAGCCAATTTAAAATCAGATGTGCTTTCTCATTACAGCCACTATTTGCTTCTGGGTCAAAGTAACTAGAAGAAGTACAGCCACAACCCCTCCTGCTCAGCTTTATCTTGATTCTTCTGAGCTCTGCTTCCTACTGCTGTCAGTAACTTCTGGGGTAGGAACACGCTGGCAAGGAGCTGCCAAGGACTGTGGTGCCAGCCAGAAGCGTGGCCACAGTGGACAAACACGACTCAGGCAAGGCACATCAAATCTCACCTGTGAAACGAACTCATGAGGAAGTTTTCTTAAATAACTCCAGGCCTGCATGTCTGGAATTGTCTTCTAGCAAATGTGTCACAGGTCAGACTCATCCAGTTTGTACAACAGGTGGCCAAAAGCTTCTGCTTGACTGCTGGGCAAGCCTAACCCCACAAATCAGTGAGGGAAGGGGCCAAAGGAGGAGGCTGACCTCCTTCTCCTTCCTAGAAGGAGCAGAAGCCCAGGGAGAGGGCAGCATTGCAATGACCTCCACTTGTAACTCCATCTGCTCTAGCAGTGCTTTCCCAAGGGGTAACACGACCTGGTCCAGGTCAGCACCTGATATCCACCTGCAGAGCTTCCCCAGCCTCCCGCAGGGACGAGTCCTCACCACGCTGTCCCAGCCATGCCAGGAAATTCTGCAGCTGCTCTATCAGGCCACATCAAGTTCACACCTTTGCAGATGTCACGCTATTCTTCACCTAAAGCCCCTACAGCACTAAGGAAATCCAAATTCCTTGCAGCACAGGTTTTTCTCTGTGGTGCAGCCTGAAGCTGCCATGGTGGCATTACTGGAGATCACATGGGTTTCTATTTCTTGGTTCTCCATCTCACGCTGACAAACCAGGACCCTTCGGCAGAGCCCTGAGTCTGGGATCAGCATTGCTTTGGCCAAGAAGTGTCACTCAAAATGTTCCAGACTCTAACAGCTGAGTAATTAACCTCAAAAAAATCTTTGTCTGCACTAGCATGGTGGAACCCATCAGCTGTGCATCTACAGAGGACCTGTCCTTAATGACTCTCCTTATCAAGAGGGTATCTAGCAAACCATCCAGTTCAGTTATTAATAAAAATACAAGCCAGCTCTTCTAATTATTTCAAATCTTAAACAAAAAGAAAAAAGAAAAAAAGAAACAAAAAGAAAAAAAATAAAAAACAACAGAAGAGAAAGGAAGAGGTGATTATCTGAATATGGTACACTTTTTTTTTTTTTGGTAGAGCAGGAAATGATAACCAGAAAAAGGCAAATCTGAGGTCTAGGCAAAGAGTGTTTGCAGACTTCTAAGCAAGAAAACAAAATTTCTATGTTATGATGCAACTTTTATTTAAAGATTAATGAAAACCAGCCAAATGTCTCATTTAAAAAAGTCAGGACAGTACAAATACACACACATCCTTTTTCTTTGTCAACGACAGCAACAAAAACCTATAAGAGTAATTAAACTTGTCATACCAGACAAGTCTCAAGCTTAGATAAATAAAAACAGTACCCCAAACCTAAGACAGCTATTTGAAGAGTTCCAATTTTCAGCTACTTTTGGTAACTGTGTCAAATTGAAAGATTTTTCACTACAAAACTACCTGGCCCTTTAGAATTGTTTGGCTGTGAAAGACCAGCCTGGCTTTGTGGGTGGGCACAAGCAGGTGCAAAAAGTTTCTCATTAGACTAGTAGGATTTAAAATACTCCACATGCTAGAGGCTTGAGAAATGAACTAGGCTACTGCAAAGAGCTTTATATTGATATTTCTCCACTGGTCTTTACAATAAACAAGTCTGAGTTGAACTGGCGAGTGGAAAAAAATGCCCCTTGCTCCCTGCAGACAGGTATTACTCAACCCCCAACACACACAGATCCAAAAAGAATGACAAGACCAAGCTTTTAAAAAGTGCTAATATTATAAAAATGATTTGGTAAAACTTTTCATTCTCAAACAGTTGGTTTCTTGACAATGTGTCTCTGCAGCTCCTAAGCACACATATAATAAAAACCTCATCAAGAACAGATCCTTGCAATGGGACAGATATGTAGTTGGAAGCTGTGAAAGTTCACACTTCAGAAAAATCAAGCTAACAAACTGTTGAGCCCTGTTAATTGTTCCTTTAAAAAAAAACCCAACCCAAAACATAAGCTGTAAATAGCTAATCAGAGAGACTCTTGATTGATCTGCACAACGGCAGGTTTTACTAACCTGCCATGGATTTCTTACATAAAAATATGTGGATGACAATTTTTTTTTCCTTTCTACGCGTATGAAACCTTGAGAAAAGTACTGAAATCAGAAGCATACACACAATTTTGTCCTTTTTGTCCACAGATGAACTTGGAAACCAAACTTCTATGATAGACTAGCACAGAAACCCATATAGAAAGCCAAGGCTAAGCTCATGTCTTGTTTAAAAAAAAAAAAAATTAAAATCTACACAGTGTTTGCAAGAGCCTAACAGAAAGGAGAGCATGTGTGTGAGCTGGGGGAGCAGAGAGCCAGCAATGCCCAACCAATACTCTACCAGTTCCATGGGTTCTCCCCAGCAACAGGGAGCTTCCAGAAATGCAGTTTTAAAGGAGGTGTGTGCCTTGAATCCTTTCCACTGAATAATGCAGCTCCAGGAAAACACCAGCTCCAATGCTCTTGGTTTCACAAGGCAGCAGAAAGCAGCAGGACAGCAACAAAGACCCGGCTGTCTGGGGTTTATTTAGGGGTTTTTTTTGGGAGCAAACAGGAGAGAGAACACACAGAATTCCTTTGGTGTGATATATTTGTTTTATTGCTTCTGCAGCACATTAGAGTTCATGCATGAAGTGTCCTCCAAGTGCAAGTTCAGAACAGCCAGGGCCATGCTCCTGTGTTGGGACACATTTCCTCCACAGGAGCTTGCACTCCTTTGACAGAGGGGACAAACAAGTCACTAGTGGGTCAGTTGACAGATTTTTCTACTTCTGGAAATCAAATTAAAGAAATTAGTTTGTTTTCTGGCTTTT
>VWZN01013917.1:324232-340597 GCA_013396955.1 Regulus satrapa | reverse complement strand
GCACCGCTCCCCGGCCCCGCTCCGCTCCGGGCACCGCCCGAGCCCCGATCCGCGCTCCGGGCACCGCTCCGGGCACCGCTCCCCTCCCCGGCCACCGCTCCGCTCCGAGCGCCGCTCCCCGGCCCCGCTCCCCCGCCGAAATCGCCCCCACTGCGGACCTAGGTGGGCTGCGAGGCGGCTGCGCCTCCCCGAAGCGCTCGGCTCTTAGCGCTTCCTTTATATGCCGCCTTAAAATTAATCCCGAAAAGCGGAGCTCGGCGCTCCTCGGGGGCTCGATTTCTGCTGCCGCTTTGAGGCGGCGTTATTAGTAGCGAGCACCTTCGCGTGGCTGTAGGAGTGGGTCTGCCCCCGTGCCTGCGGCCGCCACACCAAGCGGATGGGCCACCGCCTCTGGTTGCGATGTCTCAACTGGATGGGAGAGGAAAATGCTCCGGCCACACAGAGGGTGATGGTGGCTGGGAGCTGGAAGAAGCCTGGGCACACCATCAGCCACAGAATGTGTAAATAATAACAATAACAGCAATAATAATAATAATAATAATAATAACAATAATAGTAGTAATAGTAAGTGAAGCGGAGGCAAAAATCGGCAGGGCTGTTATTTATAGCAAACTTTCCCAGCGAAATGCTTTGTGCTGCTCAGTCAGACGGGCTCCATCCAGCAGCGGGGCTGCTGCGGGGTTTGTTTGTAATCTTAACTCTCCCAAAACGAAGCAAAAGCCTTGGGAACGCCGGGAAGTGCCCGGCACGGAGCCGACTTACAGCGATCTCCCCTGCAGGGCAGCACTTGGCAGGGGAAATTATTGCTGTGCTCGGAGCCGGGCATCCCCTTAGCGGAGCGGGGACCCACGGCTCCGAAAGGCAGGTGGGGGGTCACTGCCGCCAGGTACCCAGGGAACCTCGGGCCAGCACCGTTTGGTGCCTCTCTGAAGGTAAACGGAGGTTGAAACGTGGCCCCATGTCAAAGGGTGAGGCTAAAATGCAATGGCAGTCATGCTGCCACCTCATCGAGACCCGAGCTGCTGTCTATGCAGAATAAATTTTACGGGCAGTTGTTGATTTCTAGCAAAAAAAAAAAAAAAAAAAAAAAAAAAAAAGTCTAACTGAAGTGTCCTGTTCTCCTGTCATTACTGTGTTGGAGAAAGTTTCCTTAAATTTCTGGTGCTTTTGAAAAAATACAAGTTACAACTAGTTTTTAGGGCTCCAGCACTGAAATATTCCGTCTGGTTACATTTTTAAAATCCAAGTTTTAGGTTACATTTTAATCCAAATCAGGTTATTTAATCCAAATGCCTTATGTAAATTCAATGGAATTCATGCCGATGGGTCATTGTTAAACACTGGGTCAAATTTATAACGTCCAAGGAGGAAATGAGATCCTGGATTTTCATTTGAACACCCTGACAGATAAATCTGCTACATTTTGAGATGGCTGCATTACTCACAAGTTATGGAGCCCCGGTGAGTTATGCAGTTCTTCCCAAACAAGTAACAATAAAATGTTTATAGCACCCAAAAGCATCATATGTTGTGTTCAGACCATTCATTCTGTTTGATATTTTCCTCTTAAAAGTCTGCTTCTGATTTTCCTCTTCTCATGTAGGTTCGTTACTCCAGAAACAATGATATCATTCTTATGCACAGAGTTCAGCTGCGCTGAGAAACATGGCACAAACCTAATTTACAGGTTTGAAATATATATTATGGAATTTATTTGGGAAATATGGGCATATACATGATGTTTACATGCATGGTTGCACTGTACATTGCAGCATAAAGAAACAAAGACCAGATTTTTTTGATTGCAATGTGTTTGCCTACAGTTCTAAATATATAAGTATTTAGAAATGTCAGGACTGTGGAGAAATCAGCCATCAAATTATTTCCAGTTACATGAGCAATTGTTAATGAATTGTTTTGAACTCTAACATATAAAATATTTTGCCCTTTTCATTAGTTATACAGATGGAGAGATATTTCGTTACAGATTTGTATTTGTGGTAAATATAGTGTCTGCTAGTTTGTGGAACAACACATTAGGATTTAATCCATGTAAGATAAACAGACCAGAAAGGAAAATATGAAGTTATGGCTGAAAATGTGCTGTTATCTTTACTGCAGCACCTTCATCTGAAAGGGTATAGGAAAGGCCTATACCCTTCTGATTCAGACTCCCACAATTAGCTGCCATCCTGCCTTGGAGACACTGCAAGACCAAAGCTCTGGGGTCAATGCTTTTATTTTTATGAAGTGCTTCAGAATCCTCCCCTGATGATTCTATATGCTGCTCTGAAATGCTGGTATTTTAAAGGCTCTTACACATGAGACTCACCTAAAATGATTGCTTTAGCAAATACTTAAATCAATCTCTACTTTTGCTCAGAATTCCACTGAAGACAGTGATGGAATAGCTTTTCACTACATGGAGAGTTAAACATCGTATTATTATCACCACATCAGTGCTAGTTTAGATCAGTGCTAATTTAGATCAGCATGTTTCTTAGACAAGAGAAGACGCAAGTAGAGTTAGAAAAACAAGATGGACAATTTCCCTGGTTCCTGCATTGAAAACAACAAGGTAAAGAGATGAGAAATCTGACAAATGCAAGTTGTTTCTGCTCCCTCCTGTTGTGTGCTGTAACTGCCTGTTTGCTCTCTGAGTTTACCTCCACCATGAATTTAGCCATTATCCATCTTTCCAAGCTGAATCTTCCACTCTCAGGCCAGACCTCCTGTGGCTTTCCTTCATCTTATCTGGAATTCACCAGGCCAGGTCTGAAGTAGATCCAGAAGCAAAGCTCTGTTTCCTGTGAAGCAGTGAGACTGACAATATGCAATCGTTGAGATGCCTAAAATCTAAATATTTAATCTTATTTTAGAAGGGGGGGAAAAAGTTATATTTTTATCTTGGACCTGTTGGCTGGAGGAGCTGCATTGCAGATTTTCTCTCCACATTCTCCTAGGACCAAGTTCCTGCAGGTACATTTGAAAGGTGTTTTTGTACACTCCCCAAATCTAACCTGTGTTTGTGAAGGAGCTAACATTGAATTCTCACTACAAAGTAATTCAGACTGAGGCCAGGCTTACCCTGAGTTACCTAAGCTTGATCTACACTCAGCCCCTTTCCTGGCTTTCCTAGTCAGGTAATGATTTATTATTTTCCAGCACTCATGATTTATTGATGGTAAGACCTCGCTAAGAGTGAGGTACAAAGATTAGAGATCATCTTAGGGATAAAAAATAAATAGACACAAATTTTGAACAAGCAGTTGAAAAATATTTTATCATTGCTTGCTGCTGGCTATAGGATGCCTAAATATCTATGTAAAATCTACTAAAATATTCAAATATAATCCAATAAAATATTAACGTGTGAGTTAACACTGAGGGGAGGACAAACCTGGTAACTGTCGGCGTATGGCTTGTTACAGGAAACCTCCCACGAGAAAGCAACAGTAAGAAACGTGTAAACCACACACCACCTCTGCCACCAAAACCTCAACGAAATACTCATCTCAAAGCTTAATAAATAAATAAATAGTGGCTTTACTGGGCAAGGGAAGTCTAAAGGCATCTTAACTCAGAAGTTACAGTAGTTTCCTGTGAACTCATATAACTTAGTTAACCAAAACATTATAAAAAAAAAATCTCTAAACACTTGCAAACCCTAAGAAATACCTAAATAAATGTATTACCCTTAAATAAAGCTCTACTACTCACTCTTAAGAAAAAACAGCCTGTGTTTACTTTGTTTCTGGAGGATAAACTCCCTGTCACCCCAGAGAGGTTGAAACAAGCCACGTGTTACCCTAATTTAATTGTTTGGGTTTATAACCCAGCTCCTTTAGGAATAGTGAGCATGTGATATTCATTTGCTTTGTATGTACACCATACCCTGAGTCGTCACGAACCACAGACCTTCACCTGTAATATCAGCATTCAGACCTACAGCAAAGAAATCTTGTTTTTCTGATATAAACTGGTTTTGCTTGTCTGCTGCCGTTGCAGCATCAGTGGCAGTTACCAGCCCTGCACATTTGCACAGAGTGGCAGCACTCACACATCATTTTTCTGTGATACTTGTACTCCTAGTTGGAAAGCTGTAGCAGTTTGTAAACTCTAGTGTAAATGCTCTGTGGCTCCACTATTAATGCTGTGGGTTGGTCACAACCCCGCAGAGCTCTCACAGGCAGCGCGGTGGTCACTGATCCCTGAGTACAGCAAGGTTACACTTAATTCAGGGAAGCAGGTATTGAATGGTGCCAAAATCTGTTAGACTCAGCAGATCTGGTTCTTATTTCAGGCTCTTGCACTGCTTTTGGGGAACACTGGAAAATTCTGCTGTTTGAAAGGTGCCAAAGACAGCCATAGAAACCCTGGCAGAAACCAAAACAGTGAAGGCACTAACAGCTGTCCTAAACAAAGGGAAGTGTAACTTCATCAGCTACAGGGATCAAATCTGTGTTCCCAAACTCATTCATGGACCATGTATTTATGATACAATCCTGCTCCCTCCTCTCACATAGATGCAGTGGATCTGTACATGTGTGACTTAGCAGGATATCAGCTTATGAGTGCTGCCAGTTGCTTAATATTTGTATTTTCTGTCTTGCAGAGGGAAGATGATTGAAACAGACCCACTGCAAAGGCCTTCCCATGCAGATCAGTGCTCCGAGACCTCATGTGATAAGCAGCAGTGGAACTTCTCAAAGCCACAAGTACGTGTTGTGTGTAGTGCCTGGTGTGCCAAACTTGAATGCGTGACGCTGGAAAGACCTTAACTGATCTCTCAAATGTACAAATGCCTACAAGTTTAAGCAGGAAGCTGGGACTGCAGCTGAAGCATATATAGTTTCTAAGGTATTAATCCTTGTAAGGAAGGAGTTTGTGGGTCCGCAGAGAAGGCACAAGGTGCCAGCTGTTCCCCATTCAAACTCTTTTTTTTCTTCCTACTTGTACTGCAACAGCTGCAAGATGATGCTGTCTGGGCTTGATGGAAAGGATAGGCCTATTTGGCAGGGCATATTATTAGCATTATTCCCCATTCGTTCATGGGTATTAAATAAACTTAAAGGGAGCTTGGCTCCTACAAGATTTCACTTCCCCCGAGTCTCTCTCATGCAGCAGCTGTCCACTGGGACATGCCTGTTAGCAGGGAACAAGTGTAGCCCTTTCAGCCTTGCTCTGTAAACCCCCTCAGAACACAAATCCTCGCCTCCTGGCAGGGATATCAGTGTGATGTGCTCAGAAGCACCAAGATACTCTCGTTGTGGAAGGCAAGCAGCAAGCTTTTGGCTTTCTCCTCTCTTTCTCTCTCTCTCTCTGTATCTCTACAGTCAGCAAATGGTGCTGGAATAGTTTCTTGTACATCAGCTTAGTAACTTCCTGCAGTGACTGGCATGTGCCTGAGCTGGCTGTCACGGGTTTTTTGTATCATACATATTAATCTAAATATTATTGGAAATACAATTGTTTTATCTTTATGCTCTTCAGTAAATGCTGCAATGCACGAGGAAGATCCTTGTCTCTGCCATTGGGACTTACATAAACATTCAGATGTCCTGTTAAAACACATGCACTGTGTTTTAATGTTTTATAACGAACGCACTGTGTTTTAATGTTTTATACCATAGTTTCCTTGATCTTTGTAAAAAAACCCTTTGGTAAAAAAACGTTTTGTAAAAAAATACCCAGTTTGGAAATTGCATTCTAAAGCATATGTGCTTACAGAACTTTGACTTTCCATATCTGTGTGGTTCTCTGGGGAAAAGCAAAAAAAATTAGAACCTGCATTCCTCCTTCCTTGCTAAATAGTGAACAGACAAAGCAGGGATGCTAAAGTTCATGAGGACGAAGTTACACACAAAAAGTGACCAATCACTTTCCCATTTAATCCTCAAATTAAGAAGTTATGTAACGAAGTGAATAAGCTGAAAGCTATAGAATAAACTGGCTATATAGCAATTATGGTTAGAAATGTGCAGTTAAACTGGAAATACGCACAATTCAGTTCTTAGGAGGCTTTTAGACAGAAGTCAATGGCCTGAAAAGTGCAAAGAATTTCAAGTGCACAGTTTAATGTAATTTTTTAAAAAATGAATTGACTGACAAAGCCAAACTTTGAATAATCATAGCCTCTGCCTTTTGTTCACAGCATCAGCTCTTTCAATTATGTTGCTTCTACAAGCAGTGGAGCAGAGGAGCTGTAGAGTTGACCAGTGAAAGTTTGAATACTTTCTCACCAAATAAAGGCCACTGGCATAAAGATCCCTTAGAGTGAAAAAAATTATTGAGATACTGCCCCCTTCTCTCTTCCCCCTTCATTTTGCAATATTTGAAGCACTGTAAATTTATTTCAGAGGCAAAGCAAGAGGAAGAAGTTCACATTCCAGCTGCCTCTGTGTGGCAGGAGATGCCAGAACCAAGAGATGGAGAATTTTCCTGCACGGCTGCCCACCCACCAGGCCATGGATCTGGGCACTCACAGACCTGTTGATGATGTGAACAGAAGGATTTTCCACAGTTGGTTTTATCACAAGGGATTGTGATTATCAGCATCTTATCAAAGCAGTCCTTGTAAGTGACACCAAATCAAAATCACTTGAGAGCACAAGGAAAAGGAATCTTGTGGAGATTGCAAGGCTAAAATGAAATCCACAACATTTATCATTAGGGGGAAACTACTGTGAAAGGAGCTCTTGGAGGCTGAACATTTCTGGGCCACAGCAAGAAGAAAATTGGGAGAAAAGGCTGTAATGCCACGAGGCAAACATGTTATTGAAATGAAAATGAGGGGCCTGTGTAGAGCATCCAGGCTGTAATGCCAGCCTGAACTTCACCTCCTTGTCTGGGCTCTTCTGTCAGAGGTGGCACTTCAGTCCCTTTCTGACCCTTGCCACAGACAGGCAGAGAGATAAGACCCAAACAATACCTAGTGGTGACTTAAAATTGCAGCAGATGAAGGAGTGACCAGCTCCAGAGGGGATCATCAGCTAAGCCTGATATGGGGGCACCGGGAAAATAAATGTAGACCCAGCAGTTTCTGCTCTGAGAGCTTATGTATTTTAAGCTTTATCTACTTAAGGCATTATCCATAGTATGTGAATCTCTTAATTCTTTTTCTTGATTTCTACACGGAGCATCAGTGGTGGCACAGACTTGCCTGCCTCTTCAATTTTGATATAAAGTCCTAGAAATTGGCTTAATATGTACAGATGAGGTACACTGGTATTACAGTCAGTTGGGATTAAGGACTCATAAGAACAATAAGAGGAAAAACCAAATAAATTTGAGCCTACTAGTCCATACATAGCAGAAATAGAGAATTAAAATTTTTTTTAACCCATTAAAATGTTTTATTTATTTAAAAATAAAGAAATGCTTTTATTTAAAAAAAATTAAAATGTATCATTTAATTTTAGTGTCAACACAGAAATCCCAACTACTCTATCACCAAATCTCACAAGCCAGGCAAGCATAAAATTCTCTTTGGTTACAAAAATTACAGAGTTGCACTAAACTTGTGCGATTTTTTCTTAGATTTCATTACTAGGCACTGACAATTTCAGTTAACTGGTCCCCTCTCTTTGTCACTACACTTCGTCCAGCTCTGGATAACTTCCATTTATGTCTGCTGCAATAAATAAAAAAAACCAAACCAAACCAAACCAAAACAAACCCCAAATAAACAAAAAAACCCAAACCCTGCCTTGTTCTTACTGTGTCAGGAGGAAGAGAGACTATGGTCAACAACTGTTCACAGCCAGAATTCCAAGAGAAAATTCCACATCATTCCCTGGGAGGATGCAGTGTTACCTTCTTTATTGTACCACATTCTAACCACTGGATGATGCTGAGTGGAAACAGGAGAAATTCCAGGAATTCTTTATCCCTGATAATAAAATAGGACCTAAGTAAGTCCAGCCATCCCTGACAGATTTTGCATGTTCTTAAAAAAAAAACAAAAACAAACAAACAAACAAACAACACACATGCTGCTGTAGGAAGCCCAGCAGTCTATTTTCCTTAAAATATGTAGCACAGAAAAGAAAAGAAACTAAGTGTATAGACAACAACTTTCCCTTAATTTCAGAAGTTTTGATCTCTCCCTCTGA
Organism: Regulus satrapa; assembly: GCA_013396955.1. Lineage (NCBI taxonomy): Eukaryota > Metazoa > Chordata > Aves > Passeriformes > Regulidae > Regulus > Regulus satrapa. The sequence continues at coordinate 332,483 of VWZN01013917.1, read as the reverse complement.
TATATTTATTACACAGTTAAAACACTTGAAGTTTTAATATCACTGGGGCCTTTTCTTTTAATTAGTTGTTTTATCTGTCTTCTTTTTTCCTCCACATTGTCAAAGTTTTGTTTATCAACAATCAGCTCCCTTCCTTACACTGCAGGGAGGATTGAAATACAACAGGGGGCACCTTGCTGAGGCTTTGTCACAGACAGAAATGGATCTGGACCAGCAGTGCAGAATTCCACATGCTGCTGGAATACAAAATCCTTCTCCCTGCCCTCTCTTCAAGGGGAAGCTGCTGTGCCTATGCTGGAATGAAACCTGGCTCTGATGTTGCTACTCCTAATTAAATATTGTTACTTTGTAATTTTTTTTCTTGCTTGGAAAACTGTTAGAGGAATATTCTTAGGTAAAAAAGGGAAAAGGCTGAATTTGTGGGCTCATGGGATGTTATTTTTTAAGAATAATGATTGTCTCAGACTTAGTTTCCTCAATTTGATGAGAAATTTCATGACAAGGCTTCTTACTAAAGCCAGAGGTGAGAGATCATTTTCCTTGGCTCAGACACAAGTGTTTGTTTCACAGAACAAACTCAAGGGAAAGCTGTACTGTCCAAGAAATAGAAGAAGAAAAATTTCTCTCTCCAGCCAGAATATTACACAAATTCACATATCTGTCATGTTGGTAACCTTTTGAAAAGCAGCTTTTGAGAACAGTAAGATAAGAATCTCTGAACAGAAACAGACTGTTTAATACTATTTTTACACTGAAAATAGCCTAAAAAAAAAAAATAAAAAAAAAAAAGACTTCACACAGGCTGGATATTGTTTAAAATAAAGCTATTATTCTTTCTAGTTTTTGCTTTCCAATACAGTGAAATGTATTATAATAGTTCCCTGGGTGGATGCTGTTCTATAATGAAAGTTATTTGTTTTGGAATAATAAGTTTGCTTCAAATGCAATGTAGGTTCTTTTAGCATAACACACACACACAGAGCTGATTTCCTAGAGCAGTGTCCATGCAGAGCATTATTCTGGAATTCTTCCTGTGGCCATTTAATACCTAATGGAGACATGCTGTAAGCTTGTGGAAGGAGTTATGGAAGTGCTTTTTTTTGAGGGAGGACCTCACTGTACAAGTGACACACGGCTTCTGTTGTAAGAAATAAAATTTGGGGCTTTGTATCCATGTTAAACTATTGCATCCTTTCAGGACAGATGTGTCAGGTAAATATTTGCATTATTAAACAACAAGAAAATTGCAGTTGGAAAGCAAAAGCCAAGTTCAGTAATTGTAATGCATTGGAGAATTTTAAATTCAGAGTTTCTTCTGCTCCTGCTGCTAGGTTAAGAGGGGGAATTTTCTTTAGAGAAGAAGGTGTAGGGAGGAAAGTGTTTAAAGTTAATCTGTGCTAAGGAAATGGAAATTAGAAAAATGTGTGTTATATTGGAACAAAAGCTATACAAGGCAATACAAGTCCATGGCATCCCTTACAGGAATACATCAATCTTGCCAGTAACTGCAGCATCCCTTACTTCCACCTGTGAGAAGGACCCCAATGTCCCAAGAAAAGCAGAAACCAAAAGAAGTTATGAGAACTTCTTTATTGTTCTTTATTGTTCTAGAAACAATTCCACACCGTTCCTGGAGATAAATCCTGGAGAAAGTTTTGTGTTGATTTTGAAGAAACCCAAGTAAAATGGGACAGGCACTTTACTCTTCATAGCTTCCAGGAGGAAACAACTGCCTGCAGATAAGGTCAAGTCTCTGTCTAGCATTTGTTGCCACTGGACTGGCAAGAATCCCTTTAAATAACTTGAAGAGAGTCAACAATTCTATGTGCAAAATCACAGAAACAATCCGGCAAATGAATATGTATCAGCAGACTGTGTTTGTTTGGATATTCTGACCTGCAGAGAAGGAAAAGTTTTGTTCCCACAGCTTTTTCTGGTCGTTGTTAACACAGCAGCTGGAAGCCCTGGACTGCCAGTGCCTGATGGCTCTGCCAGTACAACCTCAGACAGAGATGCTCAAGCCTAGAAAAGGCAGCTAAAAGTGCACCTATTCCAGCAGCAGGGCATGGAAGTGAAAATCAGCAAAACGGGTGTGGGTTCTTCGCCAAGAATATTGGTTTTCTGACAAAAATGCTGCCTTTTCTGGCACTCCTGAGGGCACAGCGGGAGCCTGGCAATTGGAGTGGCTCTGGCTTGAGCCCAGAGCAGTTTTTATGGCCACTGCACTGCAAGCAGCTGTGGAAGGGCAGCTCTGAGCAGCAGTCTGAGGGCAGCTCTGAGTGCACACTGAGCAGCAGCGCTCTCTGGCAGCAGCCACAGCAGGAGGATGTGCTGGCTTGTGGGGCCCTTGCACTGCTGGGTTGCACAACGTTCTGGAGGGGAAGGTCAAAATGGGAAAAGCAAAATACTCTCTCATTATCTCCCTGCTTAGGTTGCTCAAGATTACTTTCTCCAAATGACTGTCATTTTTGGGAAAGGATCTGGTGCGAGAAACACGCTGCTGAGTGGGAGGAATAGCAGTTGTGGTTTCCATGCACACTGCTCCCTGGGATTTTAAAGGGTATAGGGTATGAGCTGAACTGTAAGAACTTGCAGAATGGTAAGCTGGCATTGATTTTAGCTTTCCCTATTATGTCAGCTATAATTTATGATGATTTGGGAGCTCTTCAGATAACTGAGCCTTCCTGCACTGGAGTGGAGCAGGCACCTCAGTAGAAAAGATAATGTGGGCAAGATGAGAGTAGAAATTGATCAGATCTCCCTATGCAGGCCACCCCTAAGAATTAAAACCCCAAAACAAGCCCAAAACATGCAGTGATTTGTGTCTGGGAAAAAGAAGTCAGAGACAACTTTCGTGGCCTGCGTAAGAGCAGAGTTGGAAAGAAAAATGAGCACAGTCCTCCCATTTCAGACAATTCTGAGAGAAGAGGAAACAGGGTCTTGGTTCTGGACGTTAAACTCTGGGAGGAGAACAGCTTGTGCCTGTTCTGTGCCACTTTATCTTTCCCCAGACCAAGGTGAGGTTTTGATGCTCAGCAACACATTTCCCTTTGCCCAGTCCTGCTGAGAGAGATAGTTGTACACTAAACCATAAAAAAAGATCTTGCTCTGGATTCACATTGTAGACAATTCTCAGCAGTAAACTACATTGCATGCTCTTTAAAAGACCCTACAGCTGGAGTCATGAGGATACAGGAACATTTTGGAGGTGTTGCTAGGAGAGTGTGTAACCACTGTCTCGAAGACCTTTTGATATCCCAGATCAGAAATCTGGGATCCTGAGCAGAGATCTGTTTATCAGTTCCGTATGACTTTGGACAAAGAATGATAATCACAGGGACAGAGAAGCTTGAGGTGTTGTAGTCAGAAAACCACTTGAACTAAAGCCATATCACAGTATACTGCCACCTCCTACATGACTTTTTTGCAGTGTGGGTTTGATAATCACTGGTCCTTGTGCTCTTAAATTTACTTACTTGGTAAATTTTACAAACTTCAGGCCATGAGTCATGAACTTTACCTACAATATGTAGTCCAAACAACTGCCTAAATTCCAGATTTTGTGCCATCTTCTCTAGCTCTGCTCAAAGCACAATCCTGTGCTCCTTGCACTGTGCAGATGAGAAATGCAGACACACATCCTTGAGTGTGGCTTAGCTTTACACACTTGAATATCCAATCTTGACCATATTCTACTCAAATTTACTTTGGTCTTCTTACAGAGACTGTGATGGGAAAGGAAAAATGGAAAGGTTAAATAGTATTTATTATTTCCCTACAAACAACTTCCTCTAGCCAGACAAACCTTTTATTGTAGTAAAAATATGTCAGACAATACAATGCATTCAAATTTGAGTTCATCGCATCTTTTGAGTTGGCAACAATGTAATTCACTGAAGATGGAGACAGTGGAGGAGCGTCTGGCATCTTTTGAAGAGAATTAACTCTGGTCAAAGTGGAGTTATATCTGTGCCAGAGCCTAAACTGAACACACATGAAATTTAGGCTATAACAAGACAGAGCAGTGTTCTGTAAATTGCCCTGATATTTACAGTATGCTAAGCTAAACCATCAGAGGCAAATGCTCTCTGATCTGGTGTTCTTGAAGACAAACTTATTTTTCCTGTGTCTAATTCAAGATGCAGAAAGTTTGTGTCCCCTTTCAGTTCTTAAGATTATCATACCAAACATCTTTTTTTTCCTAAAAAAGGAAAATGAAGCTATGCCAAATTAACAGATCAGTGTGACTACAGCAGGAAAAAAAAAAGCTGCTTGACAATCATACAGTTTCAACAAGTTTATTGACTTAGTTTTTATTATTCTTTCTTTATAAATAATAATGTTTCACTTCTTAAAGCCTCATCATCTTTTGGTCTCATTCTAAATTATTTTCAATTCTATCTCTTAAAAGCACAGAGTTCTCTTTTGTTATCTGGAATTTTGTATCACAACTAATTTTTAACAGTGCATCCTGTTGATAATTTAGCTGATCTCATGAATGAGTTAATATCTGAATATTTTCGACATTTTCTCAGAGGCTCAAGTGATTTTGGACACTGATCTGAGTCACTTATATGTTGCTTACTTTGAATGTTCTGCCTTGTGTTTCTTTAAAGCTATAGGTCCTCCTATCACAGACCTCAGATAAAGATGCAATGCTGATACTACAAGTGTCAACTTAATTGTTTCAAAATATTATGTATTGTTGAGAAAGCCGAGCTCTTACTAATCTGTTTTTGGGACTCATCACACTGGAGTTTTGGGCCCTTAAACTTTCTTCTGTTGCTAGAGGTTGTCTCACTGGGCTCTTCCATAAACCCTGTCCAGCATCCTGGGCACGGCTCTTTTTCTTGCCTTTCACCCCCTGCTGCCAAGGGGGTGCTCTGAAATAGCTTTAAAACTCCATTTCCTCAGGCTGCAACCCTGTGAGCACTTAGGGCTTGCTGTCAGCCTCTTCAGGAACACGTGGCCACCAAAGCAAAAGGCCTCTCAAGATTGGAGAGGGCTCCAAAATACCACCACACTCACTTATTTAAATCTGTGCACCTCCTTGTCACTCATTGCTTGCTTTCATTTACACAGAGCTCCTTCCTTTCTGCCCTTCAGCATTCCTGGCTTTCAAGAGTCAGGGTCCTGCTGGAAAAGTGCAGTTCATTTTTTTTTCTTTCAATAATGGAAACTCCTCCTGTTGCCTTTGCCACCATACTTTTGGACTATCTGTACTTCTCTCTGGCTGCAGTGCCCAGGCAACATCTCAGCCTTGCTCTGGTGTTGTCAGTTCACCAAACTCGCTCCATTCTCACACCTGACTGCTGCAGCTCAGCCTCAGCCATCCCTTGGAGAGCCCATCAGCTCCAGGAGGCTTTGATGGATGGAATACAGCTTGTATTTCACACTTAATGCAGTTTGGGAGGCAGCAGTTTGAGATACTGGAAAACCTGGCAATAAAATGCCAATTAGGTGTGACTTAACACAGACTATTAACACAGTGTTTAAATACCCAATGTTCTCCTCCTGTTCCTTATTATTGAATTGTATCCACTTCCTCCCATTATGCCCTCCTGATAAAGAGATTATTCAGTCCTTTGCTTCTTTGTTCACTCCGTGGTTCTCAGGTGTTTTTTGCAGGCTCTTCTTAGCTCCACACTGGTGTGACAGCTGCTCTGGTACCAAACCCAGCTCATTTGAAGCAGGTTCTGATATATCTGTACTGTAAGAAACAGCTGTGAGTAAAAGTGAGGCATAGCTTTTTGAATGTAAAGTTTACAACTGGATATTTTACTAAAAATTGGAACAAGAATGGTGAAGTACTCGAGCAGGCTGGTAATTGTGGGCTCTCCATCCTTGGAGGTACACAAAACTTGACTGGAATGACATTGAACAAACAGCTCTACCTGTGAGATTGGCCCTGCTTTCTTAGCATGAGGCTGAACTGGGTGGATGTCCAGAGGTCTCCTCCAGAATAAATGATATTATTCTATTTTTAAAATAACACAAATCCATCAGGTTTTTTGTATATATATAAGAATAATTTATATTCATTTTTTATTGATTGATTTGCCTATCTTTAAAAAAAATGTTTCCAAATAAAATAGTCTAGAGTAGGAGAGATTTAGTCTCTCTGCCTATCTAGTGTAGGAATGCTGCTCTGGAATTTCTCTTTTGACTATATAATGAACTTAGGTGTGTGAACAGAGATGCTGCCAATGTAAAACAGATAAAGAAATGACTCTACCTTTCCCACCCATGAAACAGTTATATTTTAGACTTCGTCCTGACTCCAGCAGTTTAAACTTGTGATGCTTTAACTGCCTGCAGGACCCCTGTACCCCAGGCCCTTGACATGGCCTTTGGAAAAGGAGACATGAGGAGCTGAAAGGCACGGCCATGACATTTCTAAGCAGCAAGCAAAATAAAAATCCTTGTCCTGCATGTTTAACTGCAGGGCACTGTGCACAGATGGCACCTGGGACAGGCGCTGGCACCGTGGCCTTGTGGACTTTGGAGAAAAAAGCACAAAGCAAGTGGGGGTTGCGCACTCTGCCTGAGGAACCATGGCACACAGACATGGTCCTTGCTGCTATCAGACAGTTGGATTCCCTCCTGTTTTCTGCAGTGCTTTTCTCCCATTTCCTGGTCCCAAAAGATACTTTACTGCTGAAAAATTAAAATGACAGAGTCCCGGACCTTTTTTTTTTTTTTTTTTTTTTTTAATGAACAAACCTCTCCTTCACAGCTGGCACAGCCTCTAATATTATTGCTGCCATAAAGAAGGTGGTAACAGTCTTCATTCATGGGAGTTTTGTTGATTTAATGGCAGTTTTAAAAGCATAGAATTTCCTTGTGCATAATCCATAATTTCTTCCTCACCCCCAACCCTGCCTCACGAGCTTGTTTTTGATTTCAGTCCAAGGCTATTTTGTCCATATAATCCAGAATTCTGGAAGTGTTTTACATGGACAGAGGAACTTTATTTGGCTTCTGTCCCAAGCTAAGTGTGAACAGTCAGCATGCTGGTGTTCCTGGGAGCAGCTCACAGCACCCTGACCTGTTGTTACATTGCATTTTAGTGCTTGGGAGTGGAGTTGTCCTAATGAGTAATGGCAGGCAATTTAAAAAATATTTTCTTATGCTGAAGGTTTTGTGGAAGACAAGAAAGAAGGCCAGTATGGCATTCTTGATAAGCTATGATGTAGGAAAAAAAAAAAGCAGTTTTCATCGTGATCATTTATTGAATCTTGAATAGGAGTGCTCTGGAGTTCTGGGAAGTATCTTTCCTAATGTATGGAAAAGCCTTCATTTAAAAAAGGCAACACTTTGACTTGTAGCTGCGTCTTTGCAGCAAGCAGACAGCTAGGTTATCTTTATATTTATCAGAGTTCACACTGGATTGTTGTTTTGCAGTTCTCTTTAGAAGAGAGTCTCCGCTGCTGTGCTAGCTATTCAAAGGCCCTGCGGTCTATCAGAGCTCATTTCTTAGTTGTGCTGGTTACATCCCCATGCTTACTGGCTTATGAAGAATGAGCCACTTGCCTGTCCTCTAAAACCACCACATTCGTGGTGGAGAAGGAAGGAAAACACAGGAATGTGTGGAGGGCACAACCTCCAGGTGCCAGTGGATAGCAGGTAAAGCTCTGGATGGTTTCTTCCTCCTTGATCATGCACAAACCACCCTCAACTCTCTGTATATATACACACATAAATATTTATATCTATATCTATTTCTATCTATCTATCTATCTAGATACCCTCTGATAACTGAGGGTGCATCACCCTTGCAGAAAAGGCTGAGACTGAGGAGGAGCAAAGCAGCAGAACAGCACAAGCTGGAGCCTGGAGACAAAAGTGTCTGAGAGACTGGAAACCAGCACAGCAGCAGGTCTGAGGAGATGAAGGAGAACTTGCTGCAGCTTACCGGGCCCTGCTCATTAAAATGCAGTTTCACAGCCTGCCAATACAATACATTCTGTATGTATTCTCTGAAATCGTCACTTCTATTATAAAGCAAAACTTCTAAGGGTAAGGCAAGCCCCCTTCCTGTCCCTTCCCTCCCCAGACTGCCTGGCTACCCCAGGAATGCTGCCCTAAAGCTCTAGCTGGAGTGAGAAATGCCCTGATGCTGCTCGTTGGTTGTGTCAGCACACAGGTGATGGAATTTGAGGAAGGGAGAGGACTTGTCAAAAAATTGAAGCTTAAAAATCCCAGAAATAAAGGTGTTTGTCTAATCTCAATTTGCCACCTTTTTTTCTTT
>VWZN01013917.1:306315-324052 GCA_013396955.1 Regulus satrapa | reverse complement strand
CTTTAAAAGGGAACAATTCTAGCCCCAAGGGCCTAAGTAGAAAAATGAAATTAAATCATGCAACGGCCGAGTAGGTTCATGCAGTTGTTTACAACTGTCAGCCTCCTGTCCCAAATATCTTCCATTTGTTTCTGGGCTTCGTGGCCATGGTGGTAGTTGTAAATATGCACCAGATAAATTTTACTTCCTCTTGGTGTAGGGTTGAAAGTTGAGCAACTACAAATATTACAGTACTGATCAAAAATGCCTGAAATAATGCAGATTCTGGGCCCAAAGGTATAACGCAGAAATTTGTAAAATCAAAAATGCAATTGAAGAATACACACTTTTGCACCTGGAGCTCATCAATTCTGGCACTTCAAGAGAGACTTATAGTAGGAAAACTGGAAAATTCGGGTATTTTAATACATCGTGAATCTTAAAAAAATTACAAATGGTATATCATATATATACACACATATCTATACTGTAGCTATTAGCATTTTGGCCTAAGACATATTAAAAATAAATAAGCTTAAAACCAAAGTATTAACAAAGATTTCTGAGAGCTTTTCTTCAGATAAGCATGTTTATGAAAAACTAAACTGTTTGGAAAATAAAAACAATCAATAAATAAATGTAATAAGAAAAGAGAAGAACATACTGTAGTTCTGAGTACAGCAAAGGCTGGAATTGGAATTCTGCAATTTGGTTACATTTTTTCCATGAGCAACTAACTTAACCCCTCTCTCTCCACTCTTGGTTTTCCTGTTGGTAAAATAGGAATTACTTCAAAAAAACCATTTCAAGCATTATGAAGTAAAAATGTAATCAAAATTGTTGAGGTAGGTAAGCTCCTGTCAGTTTATAGTAAACCATCCTCACAGCAAGGGCTGCTGTGATAACCTGGCAATTGTGAAATTGAAGATTCAACGTTGTTAATATAGTGAGTTTAGAAAGGTCATAGCACTGCAAGCTGGCATTATTTTCATATTTGGCATTGGGGAAGATTGCCCCCATAGCACACCTGCCTGCCTGAATATTGATTTGGTTCTCTGATTACAAATGGAATGTAAACTGATTAGAAAGCAATTAGGAGTAAATCTATATGAACAGGATTTTTTCCTCTGCTTTCTTCCTGGCCACTTAGCTTGATGTGATGTGCATGAATTTGACTGTTACTTTGCCACTGACTGGCTAAAGGCAGGCAAGAAGAAAATAAATTATCATTGCTGATCCAACTATGAGCTGTACAAATAAAAGGCTTTATTCATTCTGTTCCTCAAGGATGAAAATCTCTGCCATCTTTTAGTGGCTTTACAGAGGAGTAAGAAAAACCCAGGTTTGGCTTCTTTAGGAAAAACTGCCTTATTACCTCTGACCTTTGTACAGTCCTGTTGAAGCTGCACTGATAATAAAGTCTCTTGTTGGTCTCTTCAGTTTCTCACTTAAATACTAATGAAACGGTCTAAAGGAAAAGTTGCCATGGATTCACAGTTACTGCCTGACCTGGAAAAGAGTCCAATAATGATGAAGGCTAAAAGAAGTTTTGCTCTTAAATTTTTCACCAGGAACTAATGGTTAGTGCTATTCCACTCACATTTTGCATGTACTCCTATGCCACACAAAAATTTCCCTGGAGAAATAACACCACGGAAACTGTGAGCAACAAAACTACTGAAGTCTGGGTCTGTACAGATTTGAACACTGTGTTCCTAAATTCACCCCTGCTCTGCAGAACTCCCATGTTTTTACCACGCTCCCAATGCTCACTGCCTCCCCCACATCCTGGATCTGCAGTTATACAACACTCCAACTATTCCAGGGGTGACTCACCATCTCTAGCTACTAAATATATCAGAATAGATAAGAATACGTGTGCGTATATCTATATATAACTGTATAGAACAGAATATTTATTACCCTATTTAAGAATCTTCATATTGGGAGAGTAAAATTCAGCCCACCCAGCTTTCTCACCAAAGTTGGTAACTCGTTGCTTTCCTATGTGCACATGAGGAGTTTTCAAAACAAAAAAAACCAAACAAAACCAACATGGAAACATCATGCCTTTGGAAATATTGCTCATTCCTTGAAGTTAACAGGACAGCAAAAAGAAACAGCCCAGTGTTAAAACCCTGCTTGAGGTACTTGTGTAACATAGGTGGTTTATTCTGAGGTATGTCTCAAAACAGACACAAATCTGCACAAACTCACCTGGTACAAGGGGATACTGCAGCTGCTGCTGGTTGGCACTGGGCCATAAATGTTCTGTGCCAGTACCTGGGTATTTGGCACTGAGATTTCCTTTGCTTGAAGAACCCCTAAGTTACAGAGCTGCAACTTGTATGAGGAGAAGCAACCAAAACCTTAGGTTGCTACATGAAGGAGCAACCAGCTCAGCATCCTTTCCCTTCCTTTGCTATAATTTCTATGTTTTTTCATTAGAGGGATCTTGCAAGAGGAGTTGGATGGATCTCATAATGTCAAAGACCAAAGGACAACTCCAGAGGGCCAATAAGATGGGTAATTCCATCATTCTTGTTCAGAGGAATTGAAAAAAAATTAGAAAATATTTGGTACACTAAGAGAGGTCTTCTTCACTAGACACAAGAATCTAAAGGTTTTTAAGAGTCTGCTGCTTTGTCCCTTGATTAGGGGAAAAAACCACCACCTTGTATCTTATGGATTTAAAGCCTAAATTAAATATCTGTTACATCAGCTCACTGTTTGTCATGAATCAGCTTTTTAACCTGTATTTTCTCCATAAGTTAAGTACAGCTTTCAGATGCTATCAAAAGTTGTTCGTTTCTGCACAGCTGACATTTCAAACTGGAACCCTCGAAAGGCTGGACAATAAGCCAGGCTGAGGCCTCCACATGTCACACCTGACAGTGGAAGCAGTTGAAGATTTAAAGTACTTAAAAATTACTATTTTTGTTGTGCACGTGTTTATGCTGTCGTGAAAGACATTTCTTCCTATTTGACTGAAGAAGCATTTGTTGCATGTGAAGCTGAGATTTGTGATCTCTTTGGTTGTTTCTTTACTTTCATGCTCCTAAGCTTTGTGAGGGATATAAATGCAAAACTGCCACTTAGTAAACTCGAACAGTTCTTAAGGCAGAGCATTTCCTTGTGATACAGACAAAGGTCCTTATTCCCTTTTCCATTTTTGTCTAACATTTATTCATTTTGCCTCCATGTAATATATTCCTAAAGCTACCAGCTTGGGCTTTCTAGATAGTCTCCCTATGTATGCCACTGCTTTATTTTCCTTTGATTTTTATTTTCTAAAACAAACATCTCCAAACCACAGTCTTGATCACTGCTGAGAGTCACTTGCACTTGGCCAAGCCTTTCTTATGTTGCAGAAAAGTGAGAGAGCGTTGAACTCAAATTATACTAAACAGCATGTGGACGAGAAAGGCCAAGATTTGTAGAAGTTACAGTGCTCCAAGCCTCTATTGGCAAACATTTTTTGGATTAATGCTGCTGTAATTCTCCCAGGGCACGCAGCCCTGAAGAAAGGGAAGGAACATGGCCAAGAAAAAGCAGCATTCCTGCCTGTAGCAAATAACTCAGGATGGAAGCTCACAGAAAATGAGGGGAAAAGAGGCACAGTGGGAAAAGGAAGAGACAGGAAACATTAACATTTTTGCAATTTAGGTGGATTGAACCATTAGTTTGAAGATTTAAATTTCCCACTGATCACAGAGAAAAATTGAAGCTATTTTGACTGAAAGAAAACACAGGCACATAATGAATTTCTATTTAAGTATAATGGTAGTACTGCAATGCATTCCATAAATAAAGTATTCTCCAATTAAACAGAGACATTTCATTCCTCCTTCCAGCAAGCAATGAATAGAAAGAAAAGATCACTTGTCCTCTCTAACCTAGACTTAGATCTAAAGTGTATATGTAACCTAAAACCCCAAATCAATATAATGCAATCTGAAAAGGCTGACACACAACACTGGCATGAAAAACTTCCCTTGGCCTTTTGGACTGTCCAAATTTAAAGGCAACAGATGACACATTCCTTCCTTTATAAAAAATACCTGTCTGTTTTACTGACTTTTCAAACCAGTATGGAAGTATTCTTCCTGGGTCATGCAGTTTGTTCCTCAATTGCAAGTTCATTGGTGTTGTGACTGTGAATACTTAGATGTAAAAACATAGGGGAAAAATAGAAAAATCTCACAGCCTTAACTGTTATTTTTGCCAGGGAGCTCAGGCAGGCAGGCAGTCACCTTTTTCCAAATTCATTCAATTGTGGTGCAGGTTCTGCTCAATTACAGTGTGGTTCTAGTGTTGTTCCAGAATAGACCTTTTGCAAAAAATGTCACTGAAGTGGCAAAAGGCAAACTTGAATAAACACACTTACAAGATACTTTTCCATTGCTTGTTAGATGAAAACTCAAGCTTTCATTATTTCTGAAATGAAATATTTTTTCCTTTTGGGTCACTCTCAGAATGGTGTCATGTATATTTGTGATATATCCATTGATCATATGCACTCTGCTCATCCTGGTTCCCAGAATTGAAGATGTAGTGTTTGTTGAAAGGATTTTAACCAGAACTGAACACATTGGTATAAAAGCATATTATGGCCCCTAAATATTTGCTGGTAGATCTTCATGTTCATGCTTTGGATATCCATTGGAAATGTAGGAGCAGCAGCAGAATACAGAAGTGGTAATATTTTTATAAGCGTGGGAAGGAAAAAAGTTCCAAAAAGTTTCAAAAGGTTTCAAAAATGGATGTCTCTCCTTTCAAATGATTGGATATGTGAAATGTGTCCTGAAATTTTGCTGAATCCAGCTTTCTCCTTAAGTTTTATTTATTAGCAATCCTTAGAGAGGAATTCAAATGTGAACCATTTACAAGGAACTTCTCAATAAATGAGAAACTAAGACTTGCTTTGATGTACCTACATCTCCTTCCACTTTGTGAACATTCATTCTTCACAAGACATACGATAGATAATCTTTACTATATGGTCAAGCTTCATGTATGTAGCAATGAAATATACAACTCCTTTATGGAAAACAAAACGAGTGGTGAAACCCAAATAGAAAACATATCAGTAAGTGCAAACAAAATGAGAAGTCATGATCCCAAATCCTCCCAAACTGTAGGACTACAGACGTCAAGGAATTCCTGGGTGGTATTTCCATCTCTGCCTGCATTATTCTTGAGAAAATGCCTTTGGTTTGTCAAAGGGAATGGTAAGAGCTCTACTACAAAGGGCTGCTGTAAGATATCTTATTGGAAAAATTAGATTGACATATGAAAAAAAATTGTCTTAGCCTGGTTCAGCAGCCTTGAACCTCCAGTGACAGCCACTGTGGAGCAGTGCTTGCTTTCTTATAGGGGTGATTTGGGTTTTCAAGCTCTTCGGGGTGTTCTCATCCATGAGATTGCCTCATGGCTGAATTTTGAAGCTTTCTGGGACAGACAGCACTGAACTGCAGACTCCATTTGCAGATCTATTTCTGTCCTAATACTGGATTGCTTCCACAGCTGAACACAGAATAGCAACATTAAACATTTGGTCCCATTCTCTCTCCTTCCAAAGCACTCAGCTTCTTTGATGGCAATTCTGTATATCTGCTTGATCCCTGCAGACACATGGAAGAACTGTTTGTGAATCCCAGGATGGGATTTAGCATTATGAGACAAATAGCTTTTTGTGCGCAGAGCAGTGAAAATTGGCAGCAGGCAATGTGTGAGGAGCCAAGAAAATAAATGCTGCATGGCTACCTATTCTTCCTTTCCTCCTTATCTTAAAGACTTTCAAGGACTTTGGATGCTCTGCAGTTTAAATTATTAGCTAAAAGTCCCAAATTCAGCATCTGAGACGGAAAAGATTCAAATTGCTTCCATGCTCTTGCTTCACTCAAATAGCTCTTGTATTTGCTTGAGAGGTACTCACCAAATCATATCAATCCATGAGCTAACCATACATGCCACAGTGTGTGAAATGCCCTGCTAAACATCAGGATGTGTGGCTTATGTGTTCTCCTGAAATTAACTTCTGCAGTCCCTCCGTGTCTAAGTTGAGGTGGAAGTTCATGAACTGTTTTAGCCTTTCAAAGTTGTAGCATAAATTCGTACTGTTCCTGGGGACAAGCTACACCGTGCAGCCTGAAAATCTTCACAGCAAACAGACAGGCAAGAAGACACTCTAATATCAAAAGCAAATTCTAGCTCAGGAAAATGCACCTGGCACTCTTCCATTTTTCCTCCCGCAGCTGAAGGTATCTGTGTTCCTTGGCCTGTTCCATGGGATTTTGAAGTGAGGTTCAGGTGACTGCCTCATCCCCAGACAGCTTTGGAAGGGCTGCACAATGCTTGTCCTCTGTGCCTTGAGCCAAAGATCAAAGCTACCATGTATTGCATTCATGCTGCACAGAAATAATTCTGCAAACTTAAAAAGATGCCAGTTAGGAGGAATTACTGGACTGATTTAACACAGCTGCAGACAACGCCCTTCCTTGCTGCCAGTCTTGAGAGGGAAGAGTCCACGTCTACCACGCTCTTCAAACATCATTTTGCTTTTTAAATGTGCAGTCTCAGAAACTCCCCCTGCCCTCAGCTGAGAAGATGATTGAGCCACGACATTTTGGAAAAGGTCTCAACGTTCTGGCTCCCTTCTTTGCAGGGCTCTTGCCCAGGGTACAGGGGGCAGCAATGCCTGCCAGGTGGGCAGGAACACTGCCTGGGGCATCTGATCAGGCTGGAGGCCTGGTTATGCATCTACCTCTTGAGTGGAAGCAAAATTTTTCTTTTGGATGGCTTGACATGTCTCTGATGTTTCCATACCACTTGGAGCAGGTTGATTTCGGGCTCCTCCACGGCACACAATCCAATGCAGTGGATTTATGTTTAAACACAGATCCTTGAGTTGAAAGGAGTATCTTTCCCTAATGTACCAAGGGAGCAGTGCAAGAGGAAAATGTACATGCAGGGAACTTCTCCTTATCCTGCATGCACGGACCCTGCCCTAGCCCGGCACATTTCTCAGGCATCCCTGCTTCCCCTGCATCTGGAACCTGCCCGGAGCCAGGGCACCGGGCATTTGGGGAGCCCATTCTCCCAGCTCCTCCCGGTGGTGAAAGGCAAGAAGAGCACGGTGCAGCTTCCAAGAACATAACCAAATCTACTCTCCACAATCTCGTCTGGGCAGTGTCTCTAACGCCTGAGCTGCCCCTTTGCGCAGACCCTTCCGAGTGAAGCAGAGTAGCAAAGGAGATGCTCAAGAGAGAGACTTGTGAGACCTCGGATACCTGTGCAATCCTCCACAGCCTGCCCAGTCTCATTTGGCACTGACCACAGTGGTTTCTGATGCCACACACTGGAAAGGACCACCCAGGCTCCTCTGTCACCTCCTGCGTGCTCTGTGCAACGTCTTGCAGGAGAAGGAAAATGAAAATACTTGCACAGCGTTGGATGGTGTGCTGCCCAAGGAGTATCAAATTGGAAGCAGCCGTGCTGGAAGGTACCATCTGCACTTGCAACACAGCCCTTTCATTTTCAAATTAGTAGATGTACAAGAAATGTCTCTCTACCAAAGAAATGAATATTTATTTGAGAAGTATGCTGACAGAAAATCCTTCCAGCGTGGGCAGGATCTTTGCAGCCAGCAAATTTTGCAGCAATAAAGTGACCACACTGTGCCCCACACATTTTTCATAGATAAAATCATCCTTTCTGTCTCTACGAAGCACAGTGTTTCTGCCAACCATTCAGCCTCATGCTGCTGCAATACAAAAGTGAAACCAAGACAGTATGGAAGAAGCAGGTGATTTCTGAGAGGTTTTTGGTGAAAAAACAATTTTAAAAGACCAGTGATGGATGTGTGGTTAAAGATATTCCCAAACTTAGTGCCCTTTGACTTCTCTTGGCTACCACATTTGGCAGATACACAAGGAAAACAAACTCTTCATCCAGGCTAATGGTTTTAGCAGCCAAAAGCTGAAAAGCATCTACCACCTTCTCTGTGGGACTCCCAGCACAGATTGCAAAAATTCTCAGCCCAGCCCCACTCAGAGGCTTGCAATACCAGCCTCAGAGGCTGAAGGGGACCTTGCATGGGGGAATGTTGCAATTAGAATAGAAATAGAATAGAAATAGAATAGAAAACCCTCTCAGAGATGATGGCTCTTTGCATATTTCCCAAGTTCTGATTCCAACTCACTGGCAACCTCCCCTGCAGTACAAATAACACTAGAGCACCATCCACTTTTGCCATGACCTGTCTGTAACCCGGCATCTGAATTTGTTAGGAATTTATGCCATCAAGTTCTCATACAGGATACCTTAGAGCAGGGTTACAAAGTTTATGAGAGAAAGGAAAGGTTTTCTTTACAGGGATTTGGAAAGATTCCTGTTAACTCTCCATGCCATGTTTGCAAATGTCTTATCCCACTACTGAGGAGAGGCAAGAAGTGCATGAGCAGTAAATCCATGTGCCAGTATGTACAGTGGGAGCCAGCCTAGTCTTCCTACTTGGTGCAATAATGTCTGTGCAGTTGAGGGAAACAGAACTGCTTTTTTCCTTCTTCCTTGAATTCTAGGGCATGGATGAATTATTTCCTAGAGTGTGAGGGTAGCTTTGCTGGAGCTATTGGTGTTGTGGTGCTTCAAAGATGCAATCCCTTTAGTTAGAGATGCTTATTTCAACAGCCCACTAAGGATGCTGGGGTCTGCACCCACCTTTCTTCTTGCTTGGTAGAGGCTGGAGGGAGAAAGAAAAGAAAGGAGAAAAGGAGCAAGGTGAGGCAAGCAAGAAAGAGCCAGAAGGACATTTTTACTGTGATGCTGTATCCATGATAAATGGATTCTCCATTACAAGCTTGACTTGTACGTTTGTGTTCTCTCTTCCTCCACCTGCACAGTTCTGCACCACAGACCTGAATATAAAGTTGCCAGCAGATCAAAGCTGGGGACTGTTCCTCCAACCAAGCACCTTCAAAAAGGAAAAGAGAAGTTGTAGCACTGGCTAGGGGTTGCAGAGGGCACAGAGGTCATGTGAAGGTTCTGCTCTTGTTCTCTGAGAGCACATCTCCTCTGCTCCTGCTGTTTCTGACACGTTGTCATGCACTCTGCTGCTGTTGTGCACTCAGCACTGTGCTCAGCAGGCAATAAGCTCTCCTGGCATCACAGGGGAATGATGGATTGTCACAAGGATGTGGGGGAAAACATATTTCCAACCAAGTGTTTAAGAGTTTGGAAGAGCTTGAAGTCTGCAAAATACTCAGAGGTGCATCCTGTTCCTTTTGCCTGAGAAGAGAGGGATTTCCCTGTGGGTGTGGAGAGCTCTTCTGGGCACATTCTGTGTCTGCTGTGAGGCAGGGGGCACTGGGAATCTCAGGGAGCAATGGAAAACAAGCCCCACACTCACAACTGTTCAAAGCATCAGAGTTGCTGAATGGTGGATGTGGAGAGGCGAGAACATCCCAGTGGCACCAGTAAGGTGGGAAAAACATTGGGGGTTTGCCTTCAGACCTTTCTTTACCTCTTCCTTGCTGTTTTCCTGCATAGGTTCATAATCCTGCTTGGCCTTTCTGTACAGAGAGCTCTAGCCTCAGTAAGGGAAACAGTTTCCTGCATCTTATTTTTTTCTGAGAGAAGGGAAGTTGCAACTCACCATCAGCTTTGCTGAAATCACAGTTCTGGAGCAATGCCTTTGGAATAACTTCTATATGCTCCCAGTAAAAAGTGGCTGAACATATGCTGGAGTAGGCTTTTTTCCCCAAGAAAATGTAAATATCCTTCTAACTCTGCCCATTTTATACTTTGCATCAGAGTATTTCCTGAGGCTCTTGCCAGCTTTTTCTTTTATTTCAATACTTTTCAGTCAATAAATCATCACAAATATAATTTCCATTTGTAAGCCCATTACTGCAGCCATTCCTGGGTACCTACTACTGCATTTCTAATAGTACTGTGTCTTCTTTATGAAAGCAAGTTTCCACTTAATTTTGAAAACATCTGCCCAGACATTGAAAGGTTGTCTGACTTAGAAGATGCCAGTGGATGCCTGGCAGAGAGGTTTGGTTGCCCTGGAATCCCTTCACTAAGTCACTGGAGGCATTTTATGTACTAACAAGAAAGGTAAGGCAATTAAAAGAAATAGGAAGGATAGAGAAAGTAAAAAAATGAGAGAAAATTACACTAGACCAGAGTAAAGTTGTTGCTTTTTCCATATGTTTTGCTAAAAATACAAGTTTAATTTCCAAGTCAATTTCCCAGAGACTGAAGAAGGAGGTGAGAAGAGAGAAAATGCAAGTAGCAGAACTTGATCATCAAACACAATTGTTTGATCATCATCAAAGCTAATTATACTAATCACATCTTCATTTCAGGTGCTCTGAGATGGTGCAGCACACTCGGAATGCACCTCCTGTAGTTGGGATCTCCTTATAGGGTTGATTCATAATAATCCAGTGACCACTAAACCCCCAGGTTCAGTGCTTGAGTAAATTAGATTGTCCAAACTGTTTTAGGACTAAAACCTCCCAGCAGCAAGGATCCAAAAGCACAAACATAATGCAATTTCTTAAATATTACAGGATTTATTTTCCAATTAGCACTGTAAGATTTACCAAGTAAGAAAGTGTTATAAAATGTTTGGAAGATTTTGTGGTGCAGCATTTTCTAATGGCAAGTCCAAATCATATGTACAGAGCTTAGCTTTAAACTGAATTACTAGCTAGGCAAAATTTCCTTGAGCTTCAAATGCAAAGTTAGGTTCCCACGTGCCATCAAAAAGCCCAGCTCTACCCTCAACAATCAGTACAGCAAGAGAAAAACAGAGGAAATATTAATCCCATTCAATTCTCATGCTACTGACTTTTCTTTCATCTTGTCTTGACAAAATATGGTGATTTTTGGGGAACCTGAAACGAGTCTCAGAATATGACCAGGTAATCCTTTCTATTCTTTACATCATTAAGCTGAACTTCTCCCAGCTACAACATTTTATGTCCTACTTAATTCTGCAAATTTCAGAGCGGCTTTACTTGCTTAAAACTGTTCAATTGCTGTTGAAAAGAGCCATGGAACTGTTTGAGTTGCTAAAGACTTCTAAGATTATCAAGTCCAACAGTTACCCCAGCTCTGCCATGTCCATCACTAAACCATTGCCCCAAGTAGCCCATCTACACTACATTTTGCATCTTTGACATCCCCCTGGGGATGGGGATGCCACCAGTGCCTGGGCATCCTGTTTCAATGCCTGACCATCCTTCAGTGAAGAAATTTTTTCAAATATCCAGTCTAAAGTTCTTCTGATGCAACTTGAGGTTGTTTCCTCTTGTCCTATCACTTGTTTGGGAAAAGAGACTGACAGTCCCCTCACTACAACCTCTTTTCAGGCAAATGTAAGAGAGTCATAAGGTTTTTCCAAACCCCTTTTTCTTGAGGCTGAAGAGCTTCAAGCTGCTTCCTCAGCTCCCTCAGCTGTTCCTCATCAGATTTGTTCTTTAGACCTTTCACCAGCATAGATCTGATGCTCTTCTGTGACTTTGCACCATAAGAAAAACGTTCTTGGGACATTGAAAACTGAGCGTACAAAAAGCTCAGGCCTTTGCAGCAGAAACATAAGGCATTAATTGTGGTACTTGTTATCAAGCAGCAACAGCTTCTGCAGGTAACAGCATCTCTGTGTCTCAGTTATAAGCTACCTGTATTTTGCTCTTTAGTCTGAGGTACCTCTTTGTTCACTGATGAGTTTAGGGTGCAAGTATGTCCAGCAAGGTCCAGACATGACACCTAGGAGCAGTTTCCATGCTGGAGATCTGGCCAGAACGGGATCAGTGCTGTCTCCTGCACTTGACAAGGACAATACTGCTGAAATTATCTGTACCTAATGACAACCCCACTTCCAGTTTAGAAATGCGCATTGAGAACCAACAAATTAGGGAGAAATTCTGATATCTCTGCTTTTCTCCTCTCTTACGAGAGGAACATGAAAGAAATGTTTTAAGTCTCAGGGCTCCATTGTCCCTTCCCTGTTTTACAGGGCAGTTACTTGAGGTCCTACTATTTCCACATCCCAGCTGTGGCAGTAAGAGCATAAGCCCTAGCAGAAGGGTTATAGTGCAATCTTCCACTACAACTGAGATTTAAAACTATGATGGCATAAAACAGTTTTCAAGGAACTTTCACTTAAGTTTTCCACATCATGCTCATGTCCAGAACCCCTTCAGTGCCACAAAGCAATGGCACAAAGGAAGCAAAATGTCTGTGCAAGTGCAGTAAAACTCCGAGGTTTGCTCGTCCTGGGTGCCACGAACTCTCTCACAGCTAGGCTGTGCCTTGACAGGTAACACCAAACACCTGACCAAAGGTAGCTGACCACAAGTTGTTTATGCTGATAAACCATCCTAGATGGCAAAAGGATAAATATTGCTGTAGAGGTCCTTTGAAGTAACCACGCTCACTCTTTTATTTTGCCAAGGAAACAAGAGCTGTAGCATTTTTATAACCAAGAGGAAGTCATCCTAATTCTTCACCCCACTCAGTGAAGAGAGAAGGAATTCAGGGCAGGGTGTCTTTCCAGATACACTGGCTGTCCTTTTCTCCCGTCCACTCTCTCTGCTCCTTGCTGCACTTCTGCCACATGCCCACACTCATTCTATTTCATGGTTCTCCTGCCGCTAGACATTCCTCACTCCTTGCTGTTAACCTCTTTCTCACAGCAGTCCTTTGCTGCTGCTTTTCAGTTTTCCTCTTTTCTTCAGCTGCTGAACTCCACTTTGCTGAGTACTTTATTGGTAAAAGAGTTTTCCTCCTAAAGCTGGAACACAACATTTTTTTCCAGAATACAACCAATTTGGTCAATGTAAACAATAGAGAGGACTCAAACCTCTGGAAACTCTACACTATGGGGAGAGAAGGGAGGGGAAAGATTCTGGCTTTTTTCCCAATAACATAGGAAACATAATATCCTCCTTCAGTAACCACAGTAATGCTGCAAGCCTCTGCTGCTGCTTCAGCATGCAAGTGTAAATAAATGCAATTTACAGAGTTTCAGTATGGATATTACTGGGTAATCTGGGTAAATATGATAACAAAATATTTATATTGTATGTTTATATAAGCCTGCAATATGCTTGGAAAAGTCCTTTGCCTTTTGTTTTGACATGCTCCAGTGGTGCCACAACTTCCATGTGCTCTGAGCGTGCTCCACCCAGCACTCACCTGCATCTCCTGGCCCAGGGAAGCAGGAACCAGGTCCTTCTCCAGGCTGTGGAACAAGAGCAGCTCCTCCCCTGTCTGCCTCTACAACATCTCCTTGTGCTCTCAGACACAGCTGCAAATATGGCTGGAAATTGCTCTTCCAGCAGGGTAACTTAAGAGCATACCGGAAATTAAAATTAAAATTTAAATTAAAAAANATAATTATTATATTATATCTAACAATCTAATAAATAGATAATAATATACATAATAACTGTTTTATAATGTATAATCTATTCCATGCAATAATATATAATAATATATAGTAATATCCAAGAATATATCTATAATTACATATATATAATATATATAAAAGATACGAATATAATATCATTTACTTATATATAATACTTTTAATAATTTAAATAAATTTAAATTCCCCTTCTGGCTCAGCGACGTTAATATGCCTTTGTTGGTTACAGTCCTAGGCAAGGATACCGGGCACTCGGTATCGCTGCTGAAGATCCTTCCAGGGATTGCCAGGGCTCCTGGCAGCTCGGCTGGCTCTCGGTGCCCAGCAGCAGGAGGTGGCAGCAGAGAGCCCTGCGGGCACTCGGCGCCTTCCTCCCGTACCCACAGGGCGTGGATGCGTTTTGGATTTCATCCCGACAGGGAAAAACAGTGTTCAGATGCTCCGAGAACAGCCTCACCTCGGTAAGTGGCTCATAAAGACACCGGCAGGCGCCCCTGGCAGGATCCCAAGGCTCTTCTCTCTCCTGACGTTTTTCTCATCAGCCCAGAGTGGAACTGTAGGATGACAGGAGTGGCTCCTCCAGCAAGGGAAAAGTCCCGGCACATGCCAGAGCTGTACAGGGAACTGGACAAAAAGAAGCTCCTGGAGCACGGCAAGAGCCCCCCTGCAGGAATGCGATCTCACGGTCGCTGTCACCTCTGCAGGGGCAGCTCTAGGGCACACCCTGAGCACTGAGGCAGCTTCCACCTTTCCCTGATTTGGCTCCTTAATGGCACTTTTGCCTATGGAATCAGGTCATTGTCCTGCTCTGGTAAGGAGGTCAGATAACTCCATTGTAATTGCCCAGCAGCTGATAAAACCTGACACGCCAAAATCCTTGCTTAGGGGGGGTTCCTCTCTCTGGGGTACATCCACTACTGGGGGAAGCACACAGGAGACCATAGGTGCAGTTCTCACTCACATCTCAACTCTCAAAGGTCTTGTGTCCGTGTGCTTGTAGCTGGAAGCCTAGGAAAGGTAACTTGTCCAGTCTTCCACCTGCTTTGGGGTTGACTACGTGCTTGGAGAACTTGGAAAAATGAACCCTTTCATTCCCAAAGCGCAAAAATGGAGACACAAGTACAAGAGAATTACAAAGCATCTGTTGCCTGACGACTTGTCTCCAAATTCCTGAATAATCATATTTATGGTAAGTTTGCTTTCCTTCCATCAGCTCTGGGAGCAGCTGATATAATAGAAAGATATCCCAAAGGATGTGAATAGCATTAGGAGCAGAACGCTGCTGCAGTTACACGAGTGCTTGTACTGAGATTTCTGTCCTTAGAGTGAGCTCTTGCAGCTCTGGGAACTGGACTCGCAGCTGTGCTAATGAATGCTTTCCTATGGGATTTAATCTAACAGGTAAAGAAATAAGCTTTTCTGTCCTGGTCTGCAATGCCAGCCCTGCTCTGTGTTTCTATACAAAAACCTCACACAAAAGGTTCTCAAAAGGAATTCCACAAAAAGATTGTTTACTTCTATGGTTGGCTTCTAATGAGGGAGATTTTTCAGGAGTAATTTGAAGAATTGTCATGCAAGGGCTTACTGCATTTATCAGCCAGTTAAATTGGCCATTCTCCATGGATACAATACAGGGCAAAGGGCTGGGACCAACTTAACAAGAGACCAAACAGATTTCAGAGTGGTTGGAAAGCTCTGGGTGCTAAAGAACAGTAGCTGGAGCCTTGAGAATTTTTAGCTTTACCAAAGGTCAGACAGGATGAACATTAATCTGAAAAAGCTCTGTAGAACTGTAAGTCCCACCCTCTGAATCTCTACTGATTTCCTCCAGGCTTTGATATTGAAGGCTATTTCTTCTCTGGAAGAAACAAAACATTTCCAGCTACATTAGTGTTCAGTCCTGACTTGGGAAAGGTAAGGTGAATGTCACTATTTATCCCTGCATGATGTGGATATATATTTTCTCTACAGAGCTGAAGTTCTACAGGGCAATGGAAAATGATACAGAAAATGGGGATTTTGTTTCCAGGCCACTTAACTGATTTTTCATTTGGATTCCATTTTATGAGCCTACACACCCTCACACACATGCACAGATCCCATCTCTCTCTCTGTATCCAACTGTGACCATCCAGTGTTGCAAGAGACTGACCTTTGATTGCAGCTGAGGTCTGCTCTTCCAGGTTTACTGTCTTTATGGATATGGTGTCACAGTCAACATAAATCATCTCTTCTTTTGAGAAGATCCAGCATCAGGGGGTTAATTCTGTCAAGCATCATTCCTGTGAATTGATAGGAGTGCAGCTTGTGCATGACAGGCTCCAGAGGTTTCTGTAAGATGCGGATGAGGTGAATATTCCAGTTAAGATAGTGCCTCATAAATTCCTTTTAACGAGTCTCCCCTTGGGAACTGCAACCCCATTTAGGCTTGTACAGTCTTGTCATCAAGTATGAGGTTCTGAAATCCAGTAAAAAAATTAGCCTAAAACTAATACCTCAAAGTCATAAATGCAAAGTAATATAAAGTGAAGAGATACAAACCATGTAGAAATCAACCTATTATAGTGCCAGGATAATTATCAATCCTTTCTGCAAGTCATTAAGCAAGCACGGCTGGTTTTGTCCCTTTAATTTTTTATTTTTTTATTATTATATTCAGTGATATTTTAATATCCTTGACTTGTCATTAGGTATCACATAAGTCTCTGTTTAATTTATGAGGTTTAAAAATGTCTTTATTAATGGTATTATAGGGGTTCCCCAACAAATGTAACAGCAAGGTGCCTGGAATAAAAAACTAAACCTCATTTCCACTCCCATGTGAGAGATACCAATACCTTTAACCATCAGATTGGGCAAAAGTGATGAATTCCTTTATTGAACAGGTGGATTGGGGGTCAAACCAATTAGCAGATAAGCTCTTATTTGAAGGGAGGTTTAAAGGTTCTTGTGAAAGAGAAGATAAAGTCTGCTTGAGAGCAGTCCCATCATTAGGAATGTGCTGCACTGAGGCTGCTTCCATTTCTGCTCCTGTTAACACAAAAAAGGATTTGTTTTTTCTCTAGCAGGCTAGTCACCCACTAAAAGGAACTGAGTGTCACTCAACGTGAGTATCCTGCTAACTGGACAGAGCAAGACTGATAAAACAAGGCACAGCAATGGCTGGAAACTCAGGGAGAACCAGAGCATGGACAGAAACACAAAATTCTTTATGTGAAAACCCCACAGACCTCACCTTGCAGGGAAACATCCTTTGAGGGGTGTTTGTACACGTAAAATCCAATTAATGCTTCCTACCCAGAACAGCATTGCTGAGACAGGTTTGAGGAGCAGAGCAGCAAAATCTTCTGGAGAAGCAGCTCAGTTTCCCAGAGCACATTGTAATGTGCTTTAGTTCATCTGATCTAGCTTGTAGGTTCTTATGGATGTGTTTTGTTTGCCTTAATTACTTCCACAAATTGTCAAGATGTTAAATATAACTTTTTAGCCTGGTTTCTACAAATTACCTTGTCCAAAGGATTGTCCAAGGGGACTTTGCTTGCTGTCTTTCCTCCTGAAAACCTCTTCTTGATTTATTCTGAAAAGCATTGATAGGAAAGCTAAAAATACCTGCATGATAGTTAGCAAGAGAGTTTTAATTGTAATAAGGGCAACAACATACTTAGAATTGAAAATTATCTTACACATTCAGGAGCCATGAGATCAAAACTTAGACAACCTACCTAAAACTCACAGTTACCAGCTTAGAGCACAAGTTCCAGTTTGCATGTTCTAATCCACTTGAAAAGAGGGATTTAATAGCCTAATAAGCTGTATTCCAGCTCAGTGATTTCAGAGTGACTTTCAAAGGGATTACATAGAAGAGCGGGACTATATTTAAGGACCAGGCCACAAATTTCACTTTGCTGCTTGTGTTTCTTCAAAGAGCTCGATCTATACTCAAGCTTTGGTTTCTAGAAGCTCTTTCCAGGCCTGCTTAGAATTACTGTTATTTTCCCTGGATAAAGTAGCTTGAGATTCACATGATAATGTGCAGCCATTAAGATGAAAACACAATCCCTGCTGTATGTGATTTAATTTCAGTTTTTTGCTTACCACCCTGTCCCATCTATTTTGTGTAGGCATTCATTCGTGCCCAGCCTGCAGAGTGCACAAGCTCCTCTTCCTACTGAGTGACCCAGAATAAGGGATTTGTGGTCAGCCAGAACCTGAACAAGAAATTACACTGATTTCCCTGTTTAGTAAATAACTATTTCAAAATTATTTCAGTTGCATCTGGATCTTTTTAGTCTTTTACCATCACAGAGGAAAACT
>VWZN01013917.1:275788-306305 GCA_013396955.1 Regulus satrapa | reverse complement strand
AGAGAGAGAGAGAGAGAAAGAGAAAAAAATTCTGAGTCTGTCCTACCCATTTCGAAGTATTTTCTCTTCACCTAGACTTTCTATTCTTATAGAGATAGGAAATTAATATATCTTTAGATTAACATTAGAATTTATCTTTAGATTATCTGTCTTTAACAGTAACTTCCTAATTCTGGAATGATTCTTGAATTATTTGGGAGATATTCCTTGATGCCAAGAGCTAGGGCATAATCAAATTACATTTTATTTTATGTACATTTCCAGCATTCGTAGTTTTGGAAAAGAGGTTGAAGTTTACATGCAGAATAATTTTTAAAGTCAGGCAAATAAATCACTTATTCGGAATCCTGGACTTCTAAAGCTATCTCAAGATTTTTCCAATAACTTTCCAAGAAATACATCAAGGTCTTAGGTGAAAGATACTTTAGTATCTTTAATATAAAGATACTTTAATTTTTCCCTTTGGAAAACTTATAGGGCTTTGCCAAAATGATTCCAAAGTTAACACATGATACACAGATATTACACTTGTTTCACCGCTTTCTGCTGCAAAAAGGCCTCTTCCAAATTTTTTCAGCTGCACATCTTGAAGCTCAGCTCCCACCACAAGCATTGCATTGTACACTTATCACTCACTTGAACATCTATTCTAATTTTTATCATATCAGCAGTTTGTGATGCTAATTAAAGGTAAATTTACATATCTCACAGTACTTACATTCATTTTTTGATATGGCAGTAATTCACCCATCTGCATGAATTAAGTCTTATCTGCCTGTGTTTTGTTTTTAAAATTCTTTTCTTCAGCTATTTGGTGAAACAGCCTTAAAGCAAGGTCTTGAAATGCTATCATGAGATTTCAGACTACAGGCTGTAAAGATTATTTTCATAATTTGAACAATCAAAACCATTATCTATTTGTCAATTGAAATACTACAAGAAATTCACTCACATAGTTCTGACTAGAATAACATTTATAAAAAGTGATGAAATGAGGGAAAGCTGTTTAATTTCATCTGGGTTCATCACAAAATATTTTGCTCCTGCTGATTCTGACAGAAAGCGCAGCATCCTAAAAGCTGACCCCGTTAAAGACTGAGGAATGGGTGGAGTTTAAAAATGCTGAGTACAGTTTTACAGAGGTGTGGTGAGTGAAGTGTGATGCTCCCCTTGCAGCAGAGACCCTGAGGTCTCTTCCGCGGCATGGTGAGATAGTTCTACAAGTTTAAGCAGCCAGATGCTTCTCTCAAGCTCACATGTGGGGAAATTCAACAAGAAGTAAAAAAAAAAACAAAAAAACACCCAAAACCCAAAAAAATCCAAGGAAAAGCTTTCCCAAAATGTGTCAACATGTGTCAGTGTTGGAAGGTGAATTTTATCTCCACTTGCTATCTTGTCTAAAGCTGACGTTCTCTCCTTTGAAAAGTAAATGATACTTGCACTCTTTCATCCAGTTATTTCATCCAAACACCAAAGCTGGAGCTGTGACTCCATGAAGAACAGGAAAACAGCACAGAGAAAAATCCTGTTGATGTGCTACAGGTATATTCTACATATGCTCAAAATTTAACATGGATGCATTTTCAGGTTGTCCTGTTACATGCTCAACCTCAAATTTTGCAGCCCTGAGCAGGTGCTCCTTTGGGAAGATGCTTGAATATCAGAGTAAAGCTGTTTGTAAAGTAGTGCTGTTACAAATAATTTAGGTCATTAAAAGTTTGCCTCTATGTGCAATTCAATACAAGCAGCACTTCTTACAAAGAAAACAGAATATTTAACTATAAACTAGTACCTCAGACCAGTTTAAGGCTACATACATCAATGTTCTGGTGAGCAAAGAGCTTGTGCATTGAACAGGATTGTTGGCTTTCACCATTTTACACTTGAATTTTGTAGGAATTTGGATGAATACTGGACCATTTCAGCATGGCAAGGGCCAGGAAAAGCACCAGAAACAGAGCAGATATAGAGACAGAAAGATTATGTGAACACCACCAATACCCAGTAGGAGAAATAACCATGACATCTGAAGGGACTCATGAGACCTCACAGCAAATAATCACAGTGAAACTAGAGAGAGAATCCAGGACATGCCTACTTTGATCTCCTTCAAAAAGGTTTTCTTATCAGTTATTAAAAGGTTAATGATACTTTACAGCAGAAACTGAGTTCTCTGTGCAATGGGAATTGTCCTTGACATACTCTTTGACAGCTTAAGTTGCAGTAAAGCAAAGTGTGAAACAATACATTACATCTATGCAAAAATGTCTTCCCTGTGTTTCTATCTCAGTTAAGGTTATTGAATATTGTTATAGAATTGTGGAAGAAAAAAGGCAAATTGCAAGCAAGCACCACTCAACTTTTTTTATGAAATACCTAGTCTGCTAATTCTAAAATGCTGTATAAAACGAATCATTCTTCTCACAACAGTTACTCCTCAATCTGTTTTGGAAAAGGAGAGATAAGTGTCCAAAGGTGTGGATTACTTTTCAGCCCATTGTGCTCTGATGTGCTGTAACTCCCATTGACCAGAGAGAGGCCAACAAATACTACCTCTGCTGGCTGTCTTCAAATTCACATTTAAAAATAATTTTCACAAGATTTTTATAAAATTTGTTGCAAGTTTGCAATACTCACTCCTAGCTCTGTAGCATACTTTTTGTTCCTTATACTTAGAATCTACAGAACATTTTTGCTATCAAAATACAAAAAGGAAATGACAAAAAGGACTACTTTCATAATTCTGTTTTGGCTGAGCCTGTATTCCTGTTATTACTCGCTATGCTGTTTTTTTTTTTTAACACATCCATCCCACATTAAAAGTGATAAAGCACTAGAATATAAATATTTCTTGACTTCCTTTTGTCATTTAGTTCCATTTTAGTTATGCTTAAATGCTTCTAACTCGCAATCAGAAACTAAATTTTAACAGAAATTAATACTAATGTCAATGAGCTTTATATCAAACATATCATATTTAGAAAGCAATCAGAGAACTAATGGTTTTGCTCTAATTTTTAAGTTAAATGTCAAGTAATTTCTAGCTGATTTAAAAATTCTGGTGTTGCACTGGTGCCATGGATTCCTGTTGGTCTCAAACAGCTGTAAACCCATGATTTTAAAGTAAAAGCCCACTGAGATCCCAACACCAAATCCCCAGACTTCACCTTGGAATTCACTCTGGCCAAGGCTTTATAATTTGAGAAGTTCTGTTATAAATTATTTTATCTGCTGACATAATTCAGATGTTAAAGAGATTGCAGCCTGAGCAAGTTGTCCTTGTTTGTTGGAAAAGCCTGAGAAGAATTGCCTTAAAGAACAAAAGTAGGAGTATTTCATGCCTGTGCCTGACTTCTTGTAGAGGACTGTAAGGTGGACGTTGGTAATAGGAAATAGGTTGGCCAACATCCAACTCATTTCTTCTCTTTTTCATGTGTTTGATGTTCAATTTAAATACACCTTCCTCCCCTTTTTGAAAGGCTCAGCTGAACAATGTGTATTCCAAAACACTCCTCCGAATTATTTCCTAACAACATCTGGCACAGATGTGTGTCAACCAGCAAGGAAGCCTCAGTAGGTGAGCTTCCAACAGTAATAAGAAAGGTCAGGGTTTAACTCACACCTACCCAGAACAGCCACAAACAGCAGACACAGCGACTGCCATCTCTGCCTCCCTCTGCCAGGGATGCTAAAAGGAACCCTGGAAAGAAATCCTACTTCAAGCTAGTACAGAGCACTGGGTAATGAGAGCAGGAACAGCTTAGTCATCTTTCAGATGAGCTGGAAATAATTTCCAGTTCATTTAAGTCTCTTTGTCCAGCATCTCAAGGAACTGGGTCGTTTCCTTTTAAAAGAAACCAGTGCTTTCTTTTTTTCTCTGCCCATTGCCCTCAGTCTGGTCAGTGTCTTAGACTGATTTTGACACAAAATTTGTTATAGACATGAGCTGATGGCCGTGGATATTGTGCTACATGTCACAATACAGATGGTTTGGGTGCTTCAGTGACAGGTAGAAGCTCTAATGCCTAAACCATAGGTTTTGTTGCCTCTTGGGATTTTAAAACTTAAACGCTTGTTTCCAGAACTACTTGCAGCTAGAATTCCTGGTGACAGCCACAACCCTGGGGACAATTCAGTGCACCAGGAAGCCTTTAGCTGAAGAGATGGATATGTGACAAGGAAATCACTTCCTTGCTCTGCAAATACAGTTCCGTGCCAGTCACCTTAATACAATAGTGTGTAGGTGGCATTTGGCTTGCAAGGGTCTCATTACTAAGGAAATAATTTTCTGTGTGGGTGCACAGCCTCCTATAAATACTGGAAACTACACAAAGCATTTGTGTTATCACTGCCTTCTGCTGGGTATATGTTGGCTATGCAAAACCAATCCTTTCCAGTTCAAATACATTCCTCATCCCAGGTCTTCTTCACCTTTTCACAAGAAAGACCCTTTCATCCTCTTGCAGCATTAAACGACTCCAGTAGTTTAAAATGGCCATGGAGTTAGGTCTGTGGATCTTACCAAGCAGTTTTGTTGTATAAGAGCCAGAGTAAACCATTGGGAGCCCAAACAATCCTTTCGTTCTCTCTGCAAAGTGTCTGACACAATAGGCTTGTCCACAGTGGTGATTCCAGATATTGCAGTAAAATAAATGTTAGAGTCAGTGCAATTTCAGTAGAGATCCATTAGTATGAAAGCAGCTGCAAAATCAGATTCTAATTCTGCCAAAAGTGCAGTGAAGAAATCACATACTGGGATTAACAGTCTTCTGAAAACTAGCAATTACTCTGGATTTTGGAGCAGTTTTCTGACTGATGGGAGCCTTAGGACAAGTTGTCTGCCTCACAAAAGACACTAGCAACCTCCACAAAATATTGTGAGGGAAAAATTCATTCAAGAGTCCAAATTCATCACCTGAAGGCTGACTTCATTTCTTAGCAACATAAACTAAATTCCTCTTGCCAGATTTCTCACGGTTATATATTTCAGCAACAGCATCAAAGCAATCTCAAAGAAGAATATTCATCTTGGGATTGTGGCAATCATGAGATCAGAGCTTTTACAGTTTGCCAACACATGCTTTGCCTTGTTGAGCCTTGCTATTCAATTAGAAGATGCCATTTCAAACACCGAGAAACAAGCCTGATGATAACAGTGGTGAGATTATGGCTGAGTACTCATGCTAGAACATGACAGACCAGGCTGCACAATTATTAAAGTAATTTAAAAAGGGCTTGGGTCAGCTGGAAGCAGTGGAGCTACTGGGGTGGATGAGGAGACAGTCAAGGAAGATGGAAGAGGTCTTGAAACAAGAGATGCTGCTGCATCTTTCAGACTCCAGCCTGGTTTTGAGGCCAAAGACTCATTTACAGCAAGAGCAGTGTATGGCTGGATACCAAATAGTTGCAGGTACTTTTGGAGACACTTTCTCACTCTTCCTCTGTACAACAAAGGCTCCACATGACCATATTGGAGTGGGTGTGTATCTTCTAATCCTGATGAGGATATTGGCATGAAGAGAAAATAAATGCTATTATCCCTGTATCATCCACCTTTCCCTGATTCACTGGAGAACATACGACCTTATTCCTGTACCAATCTTTTCATTTTCCTTTGTACCAGAATGAAGTCAGAACCTTTGGAAAGAATGCTGAACAAAAACCAAGGGTATTCTCTGTTTTGATCGTGTGTACTCTGTCCTTACATACAGCTATATTAAACTGGATTTATGTCCACTGAAAATACTTTTCAAAGCATGGTCCATCTCTTAGAATGAAAGCAGTTGTCAGAAACCTGCACTGCAGCTGCAGTGGAGCCCTTTGGGCACACTTTGGTGGAGATTGTGATGCTGCTGGAGTGGTGAAAAGAATGAGGCCATCAGAATCCCCCTGAGGTAGCTTGGAATGATGGAACAAAGCATGTTTTATTGTGCTTTAGTGCTCAGATGAACCACACAATTATCAAATTAACACTTCATTCACTCTGTTTTACTGAACCTAAGTCATACCATATTTTACAGTTCCACAGGACTTGAGCTACTGTGGCTCAAAAGTAAATTAAGGAACAGCAGTTTAATGAAAATTTGTGTTGGCTAAGAAAATATAACCTGGTTTTGCTGGTTATAAGATTTGCAGGTTAAACAGCCTTTCATTAGTTCAGTGTACAAAGTCAGCATGGTTGTTGAGATAATTTAAGGATTCAGTGTGTAGAGAACTTAAAAAAATATGTTTCTAGGGCAGTGAGGTGGCACTCTTATGCTTTTATTTTTCCCTTTCTACCTGAAACCGTAGGACCCTTTACAGCAAACTTTCAAATGGATTAAAACCTAAAAATTGATTAAAAACTAAAAATACAGTGGATAGCAGAATCAAATGTAAAATTCTAAAAAAAACCTCATCAAAATTAGGAATGATAATAATCATTAGGAAACCTAAGATTGCTAAATACTTTAACAAAACTGCATTTGGTACTCCTGGTTTTTACTAAAGTATGTAGCTGGAAAGACCGAATTAACAGGTTAAAGCCAGCAACAGCTGTTAAATTCTCTATAGCTAAAACAACTGGTTTTAGTAGCATATTCTGCTATGAAATTCATGGCCTTTTAGTGAAGACAGACTTAAAGAAGGCATCCTTTTGGTCCTTATCACACCAAAGCACTTTTAGCTCTTTTAGCTGCTGCTGGGGTCCTTGCTTAGCTGGAAATATTATATATATATAAATAACTATTATATATACCTACATATATACATACATATCTATATAGTTTTATATATATATATAGAAATATACTGTGAGGTTTATCCCAAGATTTTAATTTACATTTAGACATCTCGCCTTATTTGAGTCACAGCTTTTGTTGTCAAGAGACGGAAGTATAACTTTACAGAGACTCCACTATATATGTTTATATTCTTGGGTAGTGAGAAAGTAGGAAGTCCATTTTCTCAAATATTTTGTTAATACACAGGTATTTTTAGTTTTGTGCCTGGGAAATCTTATTAGGCAAAATGTTTCTAGAAAATGCGGCCCACTAATACGTGGCAAGCCACAGTGCACACTTTACAGGCATTTTACTAATTTGGGATTTTTAGCTACTTCCCTAATATTGCTGAAGAAGGGACTGACACTGTCCAAAGGCCAGGAGCTGTGTTCCCCCCATTTATCCTGCACAGACCCTTTTCCCCAGCGAGATTTCTCCAAGGACTGGGTTTTTCCTTGCAATTAGAGAGTAGAAATCAGTAAGATTTCACAATAAATGCACATTGTCCATGATTCTGAGGCCAACACTAGAACTAAAGAGAGTGAATTCCCAGCTGCTATGGACTCTTTGGAGCTCTCTTGTTATCAGCTGAAGTTCTGGGCTTGAATCAAGAGAGGGACAGATATGGAAAAAAACCAGGAGGTGAATTTTTACAGATGCGTTCTACTTTTCCAATGTTTGCAAGTCAGAAAATATTTCCTTAGTGTGTATAAACCCCATGAATATGAATTATTTAAATATTTTAAATCTGCGAACTCCAGCAATGGAACAGGGGGTTGCAGTGCCAGTCTTTGTGCCTATGAACCCCTGGGATTCTTCCCTTCAGTGGCACATTCCATGAGAGAAGCCTTATCCTTTTCTTCCCAGAGTGAAGCCCAGAAAGATTTTTAGCTACAAATTTTTCAAAGTTATCAAAAATGTTGACTTAGCAAAGATTTTATCAGCTTTGCTTTAATTGCTAGAAGGGAATAACCAGTGATAAAAATCATGTGCCCTATTAATATATAAATAAATTATGATAGCAGTCTTTCTGTCTCCAGGAGGTTGGCTGAAAAATGGCTTGTCATGGTTGGGTGGCATTTACTTTTCTATCTGTCAATATTTGGAGGATTTTATTACTTTGCAGTGCCAAGTTTAAAATGGCTAATGGAAATACTAAAATGGAATTAATCTAACTAAATAAAACTGGTTCTCTACGTGTTATTCCCTTGACAGTAACCTAATGTGCTTTTTGTAACAAAGCTGTGGTGGAAAAATGGGTTATATTTAAATGTGTATGTTGCTCATTTACTTACTCTCAGAAACTTCCTCTTCCAGCAGAGGTGAGCCATGGTGCTTTATGATCACTATACCTCAAATATTTATACAGGACAGAAGGTTAAAAGTGACCAGAGGGTTTCCAGATCCACTGGCTTACTAAATGTTCTACTTTTGGAAAACACCAATAGCACAGTGGCAGCTAATTATCCTCGTCAGGAAGTGCCCTGCCACAGGTCAGTGACACAGAGTTTGGCCGTTCCAACAGGGGTGGCCTGACACCAAAATTACACACACCTCTAGGTGGGACTGCAGTGCCTAACAAAACTCCAGGTATCAGCAGAAGACTTGTGCCAAAAAAAGAACTTTCTTGCCAAGTTGGCTTTGCTGCCTGCAGTGACAGCACCGTTTTGTCATTGTGGGCTGGGTGCAGCCTGCACTTTCTGAGGGGCACTACATCATTCCTAGAATAGCTGCTGTTCAGAGACATCAATAACAAGAATATTTCTGGTCTATTCATGGAAGAATAGTTGAATAAGATTAATTTATCTCCCTTTATACTTCTCATTGCACCATCTTTAAACTTTATACACTGACTCCTATCTTTCTCAGAAGAATTTGAGTTACTTTCAATAAAGAAATGCACTCTTCCACTCTGGAAAGCAGCAAACACAGGGGATTCAAAACTCTGAAAACAGCACAAGCATTAACTGCTGAAAGAGAATTGAGCTGAAGAAACAGCAAGGCACCAGAAGCTGAGAAACACAAAAGATGGTCTCATTGTCAAAGCAGCAAGCACTCCAGCCAGGATTTGGAAGCTGAAGGAGGTAGGCAGAGATGTCTCGGATATCTGCAGGTGAGCTCCTGTTCCATGCACACACAGGGGTGCAGCCCCAGTGCATCACAGAGCTGTTACCAGCAAAGCTCTCCTGCAGTTGTGAGCACAGGTTTTTAAGTAACATCCAAAGGAGAAACAGAATGCACTAGGAATGCACACAAAACTTGGAGATGACAACAACCTTTCCATTTTAGGCACTGAAAACACAGCAAGTGTTTCATAACTACACTGAGAGAAAAGGGAATGGGAAGAAACCATAGCACAAATGTTGTTTTGAGTTCACCCCTCTTGCTCTTGGATTGCATTGGCCACACACTCAATTAAAATTCCTTGACATATACTTCCTACCTACATATTCCACATTGGACAAGTGGCAGCTTTGTCATGAAGCTGAGCTCAGACTGAGTCCTACTACGCACACACCACAAGCATGGAAATTTTTAGCATCTTGGAAAGATTCATGACAATTTCTCCTTCCTTTCCAACAGCCTGTATGAAGTCTCTGTCACTTTTCCTTTTTAATGTTTTAAGATGTCATTTCTAGCAGGTCTGGGTCTTACCTATCACTGCAGGGAGCCTCTGGCAACTATGCAGGTACATCATTAGTCCACAAGAGATAGATGCAGTCCACTCATTTCTAATTTACTACAGAGTATCACCCATGACATCCAAGTCACCCCAAAGGAATGCAGCTGAGACTGAAAGGCAGAGTTTCTGTGAGCCGTGCCCCACCTTCTGGTTTCTTACCAGTTTTTGTTTTTTTTCCAAATGCATCAACTTGTCCAAGGTCCTTTATCACTCATTGGTAAAACTGCCATTAAGACAAATTGTCACTTTTTCACTTATTTTCTACAGATTTATACAGACTCACGCTGTCTTCTGCCATCATTGTCTTCAATGGGACCTTTTCCACTCTTCCCTTAACATTTTCTCTGAGCACCAGAACCCAGCTGACAGACACACTGGAGGGATCCAGGCATGGTATCTCATTCCAAAGGAGATGGAACAAGAAGGCTGGAGGTGGCTCACTATGAGAGAACACAACCTTTTTTTTTCTTGGGACAGTGGTGGTGCCCATGCATTGCCTCATGTTACAATAAGGCAAAGTCAGTCAGCTCAGTCATTGCTCCAGAGCATGAAGCAACCCTGAACCATGGGGATTTCGAAGTGTGGCAAATACCAGTGGTGACTGTGAGGACTACAGCCCTAGACATCAATTTAACTATGTTAAAAAGACCATGGATGCAAGAAGTCAAGATTCTTACCCATAACCAGAAGCCTTGAAACTTTTAACGCCGGTTCACAGCTGGTAAGGGTAAAGGTAAGGATAAGGGTAATAAAATGGCACAATCCTTGACCTAACTCTACTTTATAATTGCTTGCAAAAATATGCAATCAATGCACCAAATTATCCTTTTAGCAATAAATATTCTTCTGACCAAGTCTCATTAGCAACAGCATAGCATTAGCTGGGTAATCTACCAGGAGTGGATTTAGTAATGCAACATCTGTCTTGATCTTTATCCCAACTACTTTTAGACCTGGAGTTGATATGCCAACGATCCCATATGTGCTGTCCTATGTAAAACTCAACATTCCAGACCACAAAACACGACTGCTCAGAAGTTACACAAATCTACTTGACCCCCAAATTAAATGCAAAATTACTGTTGGGTTTTGTCCCTCTTCCTTGAGCATGTCTTGTCAGCATCAGGTCCTCCTGTCACTCAACTTTCAGGGATATTTGGTTGTTAGTCTACATGCAGAAATGCTTTCTCATAAGACACATCTATAACTGAAGGTAATCTCTAGAATTATAGATGTAGCTTTAAAGCTCGAAAGTCATAAAACCTGGCACTTATGTCTAGAACACTGGGCAGACACATTGCCAAAAATGTCACGGCATATAATGTTCTCCAACTTGCAGTTAAATGGTATAAAGACATTGTCATGGCAAGAAATATAAAGATCTCTAACAAGTTAACATTGGGCCATGCCTCCTTCAGTCTGCAGTTACAAAATAAAGAAGTTACAGAAGTCTTGGGCCTACAGAAAAAAAAAAAAATATACACAGGGTGTGGCCTTGCATTCCAAAATTATTTTTCTACAAACTGATGAGAAACATGTTGACAGCAACTTTTTGTAATCCATCAGTAAATCAATTTTTTCCCTATAAACTCCTGGGTTGTAATGAACTTGTTCATTCTGAGTGCTCTGATCTTACAGATTGAAACGTGAATCCTGTTGTTGTTGTATGGTTTACGTATAGGGAAGTAGAGTTTTGTGGGAACTAGCTTTATCCACATTAAAAAAAACCCAAACAAACATATTTGAATCCCTGCTACAGACTGGAGTTTGCTGTCTATTAGGTTGTGGTTGAAGCAGCTCTTAAATCTGGGGGTTTTACATAGGGTCTTTAAATGATAAAAATATGACCACAATTTCTTTTAAAAATATTCTGTGGAGGAGGTTTTCATTTTGATGGGGCAGCATCACCTGCTAAATTTGTTTAGCTGAATATATTGCACTGAACTGTAGACCTTTAAGTTGATTTCTCTTCGCTTTAATAAAATTCTCTGATGTTAAAATGAGTTTATTGCATTTATGTATTTGTTGGCCAGGTAAGATCAATATTAAAGGTAGGGCCTGGAAAAGTTGGTGAGTTTGCTCCTGAAATTTAAAAGATTAGCTGCACATGAAAGTCCATGTTGCTGCTTATGGGGTGGCCTGTGGCTCATGCATTCCTTCTTCTTGCAGAAACAGCTCCAAGTGTGTTTTGGATTCGCAGGTACCATGAAGGTGATTTAATGGAGAGTAAATTTCCAGGGGATTTGACTCTGCAGCTCATAGCCTGAAACATTTCCTAACCTGTCATTATCAAACTCCAAGTCTCACTCCCCCCATCACCACCGAGGAGAGGTGCTGCCAGCAGCTCATTGGCATTCCCATGTACTTTTCCCATCACCACAAATGCTGCTTATGTGGTTCCATTATCAACTCATCCTTATTCTTCTTGCTGCTTTTCTGTCAAATTCAGAATCTCATCCCTGACACTGATGAGTGATCTCCCTGCTTGCCCAGAATTTCCTTGACAGGTTTGATGCTGCTTGCTCCTGACAGACTGAGGCAGGAAAATTGGCCCATGCCCTTGGGAATTCCTCAAGTTTTCTTTCTGCTTATGGGCTTGCAAGCAATTCCATTGTGTGCTGTTCCCTTTTGTTACTGCTGTGACACAAATTTTTTTATTTTTTTTTTTTAACTTCTGGAGAGTTATCATCCCAACCAAGGAAATGGCAGATGAACTTCACCTCCCACTATCCAAACATTTTGTTGGCTTGGAAGTGAGATGAGGAAGCATTGAGCAGAGGGCCAAGAGAAGGGCAATAAATGGGAATCTGTGGCAATCTCTTTCAGGCTGTGAAGTGCCTGAATCAGAGAGTATCTGAATCAGAAAAAGATTTCTGTTCCAGGCACCTGAAACTCCTCTCTGTGGTAAAAGTCTCCACCAACTCTTAAGAAACTGAGCAATGGCTGGAGAGGAACAGCGGCCAAGAGATATTTGCCTTATGAAAAAAATTCAGGAATTAGTTAAAAATGTTCTTGGTGTTATTTTGTACAGGTATTCCACTTTTATACTCCAAAGCAGATAAAAACTGTGCAGATAAAAAAAAAATCCAGCTCCTTGGTCCAGCTCCTGGATTAGGGTACCTCAGGAAAGGCTTAGCCTTATGAAGTGGTGAGTGCCCTAAAATGCAGTTCTACAGTAACTGAGCCTGGGACATGACTAGAGCATTTTTTTTTTTCCTTTTTAGGTTGCTCTTTTGCATTAATTCCTTAAGCTGTCACTTTTACCTTAGACAAGTGATTTCCTACAAGCAAAAGCTTTGCAGTTTCACACAAGAATGAGGTTAAAACCAGGAAGGCTGCCAGTGCCTCTGAGAGAAGCACAAGCAGTGAAGAAGGGCAGAGTGGAACACATTTGCCTGTGGCTCCTCCAGGCCTGTGCAGTTGCAAAGCTGCAACACCTAATTTGCACCAATAAATATTGCAATACTTAAGCCAGTAGAAGCCATTCCATTTTCTCATTTAAATATACAGGTGTTCATACAGGAGGTAAGTCTGCCTCATCATGACATTCGTCTGTTTTTTCCAATACTCGCATTCACACTCAGTTCAGAAAGTGGCATTGCAGACATTTTGTCATTACACTTGCATGTCTAAAAATATTACTTTGATGGGCATTATAAAAATCTGTCACTTTTGATAAAGACACTATAAATCTTCTATTTGCTTAGTCAGTTCTTCTGTTCATCACTAAGTGGGGTACTAAGAGACCTGGAATGTTCCACAGTTAAGATCAATTCTGAGACATAAACTATGTAAATGGAACATAGAAAGTGAAAAAAAGAGCAAATTTAAAATGAGAATGAGGTGTC
Source organism: Regulus satrapa (assembly GCA_013396955.1). Classification (NCBI taxonomy): domain Eukaryota; kingdom Metazoa; phylum Chordata; class Aves; order Passeriformes; family Regulidae; genus Regulus; species Regulus satrapa. The sequence continues at coordinate 293,013 of VWZN01013917.1, read as the reverse complement.
CCACATGCCCAAAGTTTATTGCCAGGAGCTTTTTCTAAAATGCAGCCCAAATACCTGGAGAATCATATAGACAGTGGAATTACACTTAGCCATCTTGCTTTGTTTACATACTTCAGATGTTGCTGTTGAACTCTCCTCTAGGCATGAAAATGTTGAAATTTTACCAAAGGTGAAAGCAATATGTGTGCAGTTTGCAAAATGATTTAATTACTGTGCAGTTGATTGGCAAGAGGGATGCTGAAAGCCACACAACTAAGTTTCAACCAATGGTGTGCACATGCAAGATTACATTTTAAATAATGGAAAATAAAAAAATGGTTGTTGCAAATACAAGACATGAAAAATGACCAGAGCACTGAAAGGTGAGGCCAGGATTTCTGAAGATATTTAGGTGATAAATTGGTCACGTATCGCCAAGATCAATTCTCTATGAAGTACTAAGTTTTTATATTTTGTTTCATTACTTTTTTAATGTCCTGAGTCTTTGTAGTAAAATAACTTTTTCGTTTTGTTTGCTTTCCCTTCTTCCTTTAGACTGAGAAACAAATTTCACATTTTCTGATTTACAGTAAATAGTGGAGAGGAGGATCACTGTGAGGATTTTGGTTTTTATTGCTGCAAAATTGGCACATCAGTTATTTGGGAAGGTATTTGCTCATCTTGTCAGCTATCTTGTATACTAATTAAACTGATGGATTATTAGCCAGGGAGAAATTTTCAAAGCTGTTTTTGGAATGCTGGAGGCACTTTGCAGAATCAAAAATGCAAACAGCTTGATGGTTAACAGGAAGTAATTAAATGCACAAGTGATGTTACAGCACTGCCTGTGGGTTATCACAAAGCCTCTTCCTTTTCCATCCCAAATCAGATCTGTTATTGGCACCACACTGAGTAACCCTTGAACACTTACATTTAGTATGGTAATATTAATAATATGGTAAATAATTAGAATTATTTATAATTATAATATTATAATTTGTATTAGACTATTATTGCAATATTAGTATTATCTGTTTTATATATATAATATTAGTATTATATATGTATTTTATATTTTATAATATTAATATTTTAATATGGTAAATATGGCTGGCTTGTTCTTTGGAGAAGCTTATTCTTTAGTGACATTTTTATTTCCTTTGCATGTTTTACCTTGCATGCAGGGTGGACACGACACCCCAATTGAGCTGAGCTCACGGAGCCACCTGCCCAGTCACTCGTGCAATGTGCACATAAACAACAATTATACTCTCCAATATTGCCTTTAAAAGCCCCTTGGAAATGTCTGATTAAACCTGGAAAGATAATTCCTACACAGCGTGTAATTTTTATCCAAGCAAGTGTACAAACTGTCTGATCCCATGGCAATAAAAGCTGTGGAAATATTTAGTAATATCAGAACTGAACTGAAGTGTCTGAGACGGTAAATACCTGCATATCCTGGCAAGATGTAACTAATTAAGCAATTTAATCTTTATCTGTTTATCAAATTTGTACTTGAGGGTGACCCATCCAGTACAGGTGCAATAAAGTCACCTCCACATTTTCAACTTTCCACTGGAAAAACAGGAAAATTTAAGATACAGAGAAACCAGGAATTTTTGCTAAACTGTGGTTCTGCTATCATTCCTCCTCAGAGCAGAGCTGAAGGACACAGGCTTATCTGTTAGTGGGTTTGTACAGACCAGAAGCTGTAATGGTGGGAGAAATTATGTGCAGGGAGGCTGACAACTAGTTCAGATGGATCAACTTCATGTTTTCAGCTAAAAACAAAGCAGAATTTTAGTTAGTGCTGGCAGTTGAGTTGGAGTTGCTTATTCTCCAAAATGTATTTGAGCCAAGTATTTGATGGCATTCAGCAGTTTACTCTGATTTTTCCAGCCTTTTTATGAATAATGGCAGGACTCCAGTTTTTATGAGTTAAAAAAAATAAAAATTGAAAAGTTACATAAAAGTGGCTAAATTAGATTCTATCTGCCATTTGATAGAAATAAAAAGATGTTGTGAATGCTATTAATGGATTTTAAGTTTGACATGTTGGGCCTTGTTAGCAAATCCTACCCATCTAAAATATTCTTCTTAATTACATCACTAGCATGCAGAACCTCCATGTAAATGATCTCTCTTTCAGGAACTTACCATATTTCTGAGGAAATCTTGGCAGAAGAATTTGTACTGCAGGGTGGGTTTTTTCACTACTGTAGTCTTTGTAAAGAATAAAGCTTGCTAAAAGCTGTTCCTTCTGTTAAGATGTTAGGTCACAGTTAGCTCCTTCTAATGTCAAAACAAGAGTCGTCTACCCCAAACCTAAAGCCATAACTTAGCACGTTTCTGAAGTCTCCTGTATAGCTGTGCTGTGTGACTTGAGATTCCCTCACCTACCCAGTTTGACTGATATCCCATAGTAGCCTTGGCATCCCCAGGACCAGGATCCTTCTTTTTCCCAACAGAGTGACTGTGCAAATGGAGAACTCGGTGACTTGCTTTGCCCAGCATCACTTCTGCAAGTTGGGACTTCCCTCTGTGGAGTGATTTCTCTTGTTGCTCACCCCTGATCCGCTCTGCTGCATTTATGCCCCCAAACATATTTTGTTTTATGAGAAACACTTAGCTCCAAGAAAGTTCAAAGCAGAATTTCTCACACAAATCCCTGTCAGGTTTCACATTTGCTGTTGCTCTGTCTGTAAACAAGCAAGTCTTTGACCTCCATCCCATCCAATAATTACAGCAGAGTGGTCAAATTCACAGGAGCCTGCATGCTCTTCCCTAATCCCATGTTGGCCCATGATAATTCCAGCTCTCTAAGAAGACGTGGTGAAGCTCTTGGATTCCTTGACTCACTCATACTGATTTTACTCATGAGGAAATGCTAGCATCTGGCCAAACAAGACAACAGTATTACACAAAATTCACCTTCCATTGTGCAGGGGCAGGAAGTACTGAGGGAGGGAAGAAACCCCCAAATAATTGCTGCTTACTGATTTCTGAGCAGCTTTACTGACCATGCAGCCCTTGCTACTAAAATATCAGAGGTCTGTCTGGGTGCTTTACCTGAGAAATAGCAAACTGCACATCTCAGAGCCAAAGCCAGTGTGATTACACTGGCAATGCTGCAGTAATAAATAAAATAAAATAAAATAAAATAAAATAAAATAAAATAAAATAAAATAAAATAAAATAAAATTAAAATATCTACTCTCAGAGGAGACAGAATGTGTCTGGCAGNATAAAATAAAATAAAATTAAATTAAATTAAATTAAATTAAATTAAATTAAATTAAAATATCTACTCTCAGAGGAGACAGAATGTGTCTGGCAGAATCAGGACTTCGACTGTGGAGTTAAAATGTGATTTAGGGACTGTTCTTACTGTGAAAATTTACCACTGGAAGGTGAAAGGCAGATCACTGCTCTAATGCTGTGGCTCTGGGTACTGTTAAATTTGCCTTATTTGACTGGCTGATGAGACCATGCTAGGTAAAACCTTATTTCCAGCACAAAAACCTTTGGCTGGCTGCAGATTAGTGCTGACGTGTTTGCTCCAAAGCAAGTGGTATCTATAACATGCTGAAGAATGGATTAAGAAAAAACTTGCATTGCTATCATCACCTTTCTTATTAGGAAGTGAAAGTTCCTCATAAAATGAAAAGAATCAGCGTAGGACAGCACTGACATGAGTACTGATTATGGGAGCAGATATCTCCCTTCATCCTCAGGCTTCAAAAGCCATTTCACAGTTCACAAACCCCTGCTGGTGTTTGGCACTTCCACTGGTCAGATACAGAATAAATGACAGGCCAAAGAAGAACAGGAAATGTTCTGTACTGTTTATGGTCAGAAAAGTGTTTGATGTTAATCAGCAACATTGTTTTTGCCTTCCCCCGCTTGTAAGAAGCAGAACTCTTTATGGAACTCTTGTCTGTTGAGGCCACTAACGTTAGAAAAAAAACAAAAAAGGGAATTTGAATTGAAAGCCTTCCTCATGTTCTCTGACAGTAACCAAGAAAACAAGTTCAGGGCATTTTCTCAAGCACCTAGACTACAGAAGCTGCTGAAAGAGCAGCTTTCAGCAAAAAGCAATATGCAGTATCCTTCAGACTTCATCAGCCAAACAAATGCTATTTCTAACACTGTTATTTGAGAAGTTCCTGCATTAGATGCACATTAAGGCACTGATGACTGTGAAAGAGCACAAAGGTGCCCCTTCTGCTTGAATCATAAATTTAATTAGAACAAAAGCAAGTATTTCTAAGCAGTATTAACATAATAAAACGCAAAAGACAGAAAAAAAAAAAATTATTCAATGTACAGCAGAGACGGCTGAATAAAAGGCTCTGTCCATAATGGAGCATTATTATGAAAAGTGCTTCTCTTCTGAGATGTTTTTCTACCCCAATGAGAAGAGTGGTGTGTTTAACAAGTGCTTTGTCCTACGAGGCAGAGTACGAGCAACATGCACCTAAGAAACCCTATCAATGCTCAGGAAACTGCCTTCATTTTTAAATATCTGTGTTCTAGATCAGGAAAAGGGAAACTATAAACCCACTGCAGTGCTTCATTACCATTATGTACCTACATTACAGGAGATGACTTTGCACTGACTGCAAGATGAGAACATGCAGTCAAGCAGGCACTGGCACAAGCCAGCCAAACTTTGATTACCTGTGCTAAATTCTTATTGCTTCTCTGTGGCACCTGAGGCTTTGGGAAGACTAATTCAAGTCCCAGCTCCTATGTAATTCCTTCTCTACACTGTTCTTCTTTCCTTTATTTTCTTTTTTTCTTAGCAGGGTCTAGTACCAGGAAAATTAATATTCGACTAGAAATTTGAACTAAAGTTTAATTTATTTCTTCCTGAGAGGTTTTACTTATCAGCATTCTTGTTTCAGCAGCTTCTACGGTTTATGGCCGCATATACATTCCTGTATTGGAATAAAGCACTGTTCATGGTTTATAGGAGAATATGGAGTTAAGGATTAGCTGGTAAATATTTCTGCTGGTCCCAGACATCCTTCAGTGCCCCATGGAAGTTTGGTATAATCTTTTCTCTCCTGTCTGCCTGATTTTCATGGGGATTTTTGACTTTAATTCCCATGGGAGTCACTTTTTATTATATTCTGGGATTTATAGATAGGAAAATTGGACCTTTTTTGTTTTGTTTTGATTTTTGTTCAGCATGCTTTAACCCATTTTGGACACTTGCTGACCTGAATTCCTCATGTGCTGGGCTAAACTGATGTGTCATTATTCCCACAGAAACAGTGATCCATGTTGCACTTTTGCTTTTTCATCAAGCTTCAGCCCTACCCAAGTGTGTGCATTCACTGACACGTCAGGAAATGTCTGCAGAGTCACAGAATGTCCCAGGTTGGAAGGGACCCACCAGGATCCCCAAATCCACTCCCTACCCCCAGAGCCACACCACATGCCTGAGAATGTTGGCCAATTGCTCCTTGAACTCTGGAAATTGTTAGCAAATTGCTTTAACACCTGCCTCAGTGAGAAATTTCCTTTTTCATTGGTTTTGATTGTGTGACAAGCAACCTGGAAAATTTTACAGGGTTCTTCTTGTCACCTGGATTTTAATGTGTTCTTTAGAGCTCAGGAAGCCCCAGGTGAGCTGAACTGAAAGGGAAGAAAAACTAGGTTGAAACACCTTTTGGAAGCTCTTTCTCAATCTAGGGATTGTGAATGATGGTTCACTTACTTCCATAACCTGTGCAACACTTTTTGTGTAGGTTAGTAAAAGTTTTATTTAAATTTTATACAAAATGTGACACACTTTTCCTGAAAGTAGGAGGAAAAGCTGAAGACAATGCTAAAGTACTTTCTCTAGAAGATTATCTGGTCATCCTCAGCCTCTGTTACCCAAACTCCTGCTCATGGCTCCAATTGTTCATGAGCCTCTATCCTTTCCAGGGGAACTCCACCAACTCCAGATGTTCTGATATTTGCCTTTCTGTTCTATCATGCAGAAATTACAGAACACACATTTAGTTGCCCAAACTTCCAGGCTCCTCCTTTGAACTCCCTTGAATTGTCCTCTTTGTTTTTATATGTCCCCAAATTAGTTTCTCGTAAGAAGTTCAGCCTCTGAAGCAGTGAGAGACTGTGGACCAAAAAACGTACCTACATTTCCTTGACAGTTGTACCTAATCTCCTGGGCACTGTTTAAAAATCCTCTGCTTCAAAAAAACAGACTTTGAAATACCCCTTTTAAAAACTTTTTTTTCTTTTTTTTTTTAAAAATATTTTAGGTTGAGTTTTTGCAGTATGGAGTTGTAGGATCATGAAGAAACAGATGGGTTTGGTAGATGTGGCTTTTCTGTAATTCAGTTCCATTGAGTTTCCTGATGTTTTTTTCCTCAAAACGTATTTGGGAAGGCATGAAAATTAAGTTCTTAGTAAACCTACAGGCATATTTTTCTACTTGCTGCTCCTCATAAGAAATACAGAAATGCAAATAGTTCTAAATTGAAAGGTTAATTACTTTGCCATAAAACAATATCTGTAATTCATGTGCTGGAAGCATCACAATAGGGTACACAGGAATGTGTCTCAGTGAGTCTCTAAATCAGAAAAATCCTGGATCAAAATTTCACTCACCGTATGAAGATGCACTGGATTACTGCTAAATATAGGCACAGCTGCAGAATAACTATATGGACAAAATGGTATTTATAAACATTTTTTTTTTCCTTGTAGCCTATATTTTAGTCTATATTTGACCTGTATTTCTATGTGTTTGTCAAAATATACTTGATTTACTAAAATTCAGTATTGTTAATTAGCTATAAGGGAACAGAGCAGGCTACTCAAAGCATTTGAGCTTTGAATTTCTTTTATAAAAAATATTGAATAAGGGCAACTTGTGATATTTTCTGTGTTTTTACAGTATATGTTAGAGAGGTCTTTGTGGACTACAATAATCCTTTTTTCTATTAACTATGTTCCCTGAAAGTTCACTCTGGCATTTCTCATACACTTGACAATATAGGGTCAGGAAAGGAGGCACAAACCTCCTTGGAGAGGAACGAAACCTGCATGGATTCTCATTCAAAGCAGGGACTGCAGATTTTCAATCTCTAGAGCATTCAGCTGCAGATTTTCAATCTCTAGAGCATTCACCTGGAGTGACATCCTAAAGGAATAAATCTTTTCAGCAAAAAAAAAAACCCTAAACCAACCCACTACACAAACCCATTTTCCTGTGTTCTCATCTACCCTGCCTGTGTGCTCAGTGTGCATTTACCTTCTGCCTAACCCGATCCAAACATTTCTTAGCCTCCTGCTTTAGTGTATTAACCCCCCAAAAGCAGCAGCAGCCTGAAGCTCAAATTATTAACTATTGATTAGTTAATTATGTAACTGCAATTAGAGTACTGCCAGTTCTAGAGCAAAGTAGAGAAGATACAAACCACAACATTTTAAGTTTCCAGGTGACACAGGAGGGATTTCTGTGTTCTGTGAAAGACACTTGAAATTATTTTGCTCCAACGTTTGCACTGCAGAGCTATCACCTTCCTTATAAAATTTAACTGGACTTCAAACAGCACACCTGAAGTTTTCTTGCTATGTTTTCCCCCCTAGTCTCCTAAATTATTATGACTGAATTATTTTAAACATGGTGTTGTGTTATTCCAAAGACCAAGCTGGAACTATGCTTATCTGGTGTTAAATACTTAACTATCCTTCCCCAATAGAGCTTCTATGTCTTAGGGCAGGGACTCTGAACCAAAGGGGATCTCCCCACCCTTTTTCCCCAGACCCTGCAGCCTGAAGAAGCTCCTTTGCTGAGACAGGCAAACTCTTATCTACTCAAAGGGGGTATGCCAGAAATCTGAGAATTACTCACATTCCCCTCTTCTGAGGTCAGCAGTGGAAGTGGGGGCAGAAGGAGAACCCTGCACTCTTGGTCAGTGTGAGGACACAGAGGGATAAAACTTCATGCTGCTCTCTGCATGGCTGGGAATGTGCTGGGAGCGGGAGAGGTGCAATTCTGTACATCAGCAGAGAGGGAGGGTTGAGCTGCTGTCCCTTTGCAGCAGTCTCTGGGGTGGCTGGTCTCCACCATGACTGCAAAAGAGGTTGGGAGGGAGAAAGAGCAGAGGAGCCGGATCCCAGTAATGGAACTTTGGCAAAGGATGTGGAAATAAGAGGTACAAAGACCACAAGAGCTTTCTCAGGCTCAGAGCTAGAGGTCACACAATATGTTCCTGGCTTCCAGAAAGTTTTGATTCTGTGTGAAAGAATATAACTTCATGGAAATAGCTCAGTACATTCTCCAAAAGCCAGGAGTTTCAGTTCTCCATTTGGCATTGCTCTGACATTTCAGGGCCAACTTCACTTGCAGGAATCTAGTCTGACACAGCGAGTAGCCCTCTCATGCAGTTACTGAGAGCATTACTGTTTTAAGCTGAAATATTTAATCAAGATGAAAATATGCATGTGGGACAGATATTTTAAAATCCAATTTAATTGTCGGTAGTTTGCAACCTGTGGAGCTACACACTTCACTATCAAAAAGTGACAAGATCCACAGTTCCCCATTAAAGGGCACACTATACTCAACCTGCAAAGAATGAGAAACTGAGCTTTTAAAAATTTATCTAAAATAGTTCCCCTTACAAAGGCAAGTGCAATCATTAATATTTCTAGTCCTTACATTAATATGCTTTTCTTCTTCTAAGCCTGGGACAGATGGATGTAAATGTTCATTTTGTGTGATCTCAGACCTTCCTCCTGCAGCAGGGTAAGTTACACCATCCTACCTACATCAGCTACAGCATTACAAGCACAAAGGCAGAAATGAGCTGAAGAGGTGCTCCAAAAGGTCTGTACAACCATTTCACGTTGGGAACCTAACACAAGTTTAATTCAGGATGTTTTTCAGCTTGTTCTCAAGTCCTCTGATTTATCTCAAATTATTAGCAAACTCCTTACAGTGAAAGCAAGCACTGGAAGCTTGCATACAGGTATGGCTTTGAAAGTATGGGGGCCTTGAAGTATTAAGTTTTCTTTGTTGGGTTACAACCTTTAAATTTAATGGCATGGTTAAAACATTCTCAGCAAAACCCAGCTGTAACTTCCATAAAATGCTCCCTAGACAGATTTGGCTCACCCTTTGAAATGACACTAGGGGTTCTACTGGCTGGAGCAAGAACTGGGAGAAAGAATGAAACGTTAATTTCAGCACAGACTTTCCCAGCACAAGAAGACCTCTTTAATGAAGTGATGATCACTAACACGTTGGGAATGTACTAAATCAGCTGCTTTCCAGCTAGGATTGAGCTGGGGACTTACAGCTGTGATTAAAAGCAGTAAATACCTTTTCTTAGCATCTTCCTTAAATTCTGATTCAGTTAGAAAGTATTTTGGGGAAAGGAAGAGACTGGAAAACTCATTTGTAGCACAACAGTACATTGATATAGGAAACAAATGTTCACCTTTTCTCCAGCATAGGTGGAAGGTAAATGTCATTACCTGGGATAGTTCTCTATGAAAGATTCTCTACTTCATTGAATAAAACCCATCTTCTTTCACAGTTAGTTGCCCAGGAGAGACAGATGCAAACATTTGTTTATTATGTTGGAATCTTTACATAATGCATAATTTTCAATCCCTCCAGGCAAATGGAATCCCATTTTAAGAAGTGAGTATTCATGGGCTGTGTTTTCTCAATAACATCTCCTCCTTTTTTTCTGCTTGGTAATTCATTTCTCTGCAACTCAATGAGCTTGGGTAATCTTCCAGTCTTTTGGGAATTGTGCTATGTAGTGAAGTGGCAAACAGCCATTCCATTCCATATGGTTTTCATCCCCTTTAGTCTGAAGGACCTTCTCTGTCCTATATGTGACCATCTGAAAGAGCAGAAATATAACTTTTTATGACACAGATGTGAAGCTACAACATGATTATTATATATGGGGGGGGGTGGGGGGAGAAGACTTTAAGAGCCATACAGACCATTTGATTTTAAGAGCTCTTTCATTTTCTTTTTTATTATTATTTTTATTTTTTTTAAATTTATTTTAGGTTCTATATAAAGCAGTTGTGATTATCCAGTGTCTTGGTTTTGGTCTGATCATATCAACCTGCCTGGTTCTCATTCTTCTGGGTGGTCTCCCCAGCCAAGCTCCCCAAAAACAAGTTCATAATAAATATTTAGGCATTTCCTAGATGTTGTACAAACAACTTCAGTGAGCATAATCCTCTAATAATTCCTTTAGGCTGCCCAGGGAGTTCATGGAGTCTCCCTCTTTGGAGACATTCAACACCCCCCTGAACATGTTCCAGTGCAACATGTTCTACTTAACCCTGCCTTGGTGGGTGCTCGGACTAGAAGATATGGAGAGATCCCTTTCAATATCCCAAAATACTCTGGAATTATATGAAAAAGCATTTAAGGGTAGCATTTATCATATGGTATGTCAACAAAGCTTTTCCAAATTTCCATGATTATTCGTGGGTGTGCATCCTGTGTGTAACAGTTATGGAGGCAACATTGCAGATGGGAGCACCCCAATTTTTCAGACTGTCTGTAGTCCTCACATCTGTCACCCAGCAGCTGTACGGCTGATCTGCTGTCCGCAAGAGGAACTGCATTTTTAAAAACCAATTTCCGAGAACTCATGGTCCATCTTTCGTTCCACAGAACATTCAGAAAAGTCAATTAAGAACTGACTTCACATCAGAACCCTTAGGACACCCTTATACACCCTCTATTGCCATGAATGGAGTCCAGGATTCAAAGTTTTCATCTTCAGTAGACCGCAGCCCTCCAATTCCTCTCAAGTCAGTGGGAAATAGAAGTCCACCTCAACAAATTGGACATGTCATAGCTGATCCCATGTATTTTGCTGGTATTTTTGCTTTGAAAGTCTAAGGTGAGTACTAGGCAAGTTTTTATTTACCAAAATCCAGTTCATTAACTAAATAAGGCTTTTTCCTAGCTATATTTTAGAGGTCCTGTAGGTTGGTATATTTAAGTGAAGGTTATAACACTAAAAAAAAATGCCCATAATCTTTTGTGGGAAAGTAGGAATCATAATTTCTAAGCTTTTAAGGTAACATTCTAAAAATACATATTTATTTCTGAGTGCTAATAGGAAGGTTTCCATGACCTTGTTCTTGTCAGCATGCTAGTTAGAAATAAAATCCTGATTTGCAAGGTTTCAGATAAACACAGCTGTGCACATGTGCTCACTTGATTGCAGACTGCATGCACAACTTTTACGTGGGCCAAATCAGCCCACAACTGCACTTGTAATCGAGGTCTCCAACCAGCAGAGGCTTTACAAGGTTTAAAAACTGCCCCCATTCAGCCTAGTTGAGAAGGCTTTACACAAAGGTGTCTGTTGCATCTTGGAGATTTGATCCCAGTGGTGGGATCAGTGGCATCTGAGTGTGTCACTGGGTTTCTGCTCCAGGTCACCTGGAGTGCCAAATAGCAGGTTTTCCTTCTCCTCTTTTTAGGATGTTCATCTCGGTAGGGAAACTAACTCAGCAATGAGTTATCTTACTGTATTTACACACAGCTTCACATCCCACCTGAGCATCAATCTATTTTAGCAGAGTAATATCTGTACACTTGATGTGCACAAGAAACCAATGCAACTTTAGTTCTTAGTCTGCAGCCATCTTTAGAGAAATGTGCCATATGGTTTTGGGCCAGACAGGAGTCACACAGCACAGAAACTCAGAATAGTTTGTGCTTTGTGCCTCATGTAAGCTATATTTTTAATTTTTAAAAACATAACAAACATAACATAATATAACATAATTATCTTTATGACAGCTCAGTTGGTTTTTTGGGTTTTTTTTTTGTATAGACACAGGTTTTCTGGCACAGCTGAATATCTTGGAAGAAAAAAATGAAGATAGTTGTGGGACCACCTGATGCTACTTCACCAGGTTATTTGCTCTCTCTGTGAAACTCTCAGGCAGCTCCCAAAATCAGTAAACCAGCTGGATAAACTTGGTCCTTGTTGTTCTGATAATTTTTCTGTACCTGCCAAAATCCCAGATGTCACCAGGGAACAAGAAAGATCTTTCTTGATAACATGTGCATAATCAAGTTGAAAGAATGCCAAATGTACAGGATCCCCACATTCATTACAGACTACATTACAGAAAAGTTAGCACTGCTTTTTTTTTTTTTTCTTGTCAGTCTTTTCAAAATAAACACAAAACAATGGGGATGTGATGAATTTGGGAGTCCTCCCTGCTACTCTGACATAACTGTTTGTCAAAAATACCTATGCTCTGATTTAAATGTTAATGTCACATTTCTGTTTTGCAGAGCTAGGAGTGAGAAGCTCCTAAAGAAAGGTGATTAGTAATACTTTGAAAGGTACTTGTGCGCTTTCAGAAAGGGTGGTAGCTACAGATACAGCCTAATACTAACAAAAAATGAATGTGCCTTTATTCGGCGGCAGTTTGACTCCAAAAGCCATATGTGAATATATTCAAAGTCATATGTCCAAAATTATCTATGAATACAGCTGAGAAGACAGAGTCAGATTAAGTATTCTCATGCAGAATTTTTAATCAAAGAGACCCGTGATAGTTTCACAGATTTTTGAGGTTGAAGTGAGCCAATAAATCTACCAATCTCCTGCAGCACAGGTACTCTCACACATTCTTGTATTCAGTGCAGGAGTTCAGTCCATGTGCCAGTCCTCAGCAGGATGCCAAGTTCCTGGCATGAGGAGTGAGCAGGAGAGGCCAAGGCTGGACTCTGGATCCGGGCACCTCTGTAGCAGAGCCTCTCCTACCTTAAACTGGGAAAGGAAAAAAATTGCTTCCTGATGGCAACTTGAATTAAAGGAATGATCTTAAAGAATTGTGAAGATGTACCAAGCAAATACCTGAGGAGGACTAATGAGTAGGATCCAGGTCTCTATTTATAGATCTTTTACTGCACACACTCATTCAGGATTATCTCCAAGGCAATCTACTCCAGCCCTTGGCTTAGAGGAAAGCTTGGCTCCTTCATGCAGACTATTAAGAAGACTTGAAGTATTTTTTTGCACCAAGAGCTATATTCTAGTTCTGTTTTACTCTGAGACCATTACAACAGTTCAAAATGGTCTTTGGGGAAATTAAAGAAAATTAAAGGAAACCATGTTTTACAGGAAAGTACAGATAGAACAAAGACAGCTGAATTTATCAGTTGTGAAGGAAAAACATGCTAGTTGAACCATGCTGCTAAAATGTTTCATTTGCAGGTGTCTAAAGGTTGGGTGCCTAGTTTCTGATTGCTTGATAATTCAGCCAAAGTTACCAGGCAGCCACTGGGCTTTAAGAAAACATGGAAAAAAAATAATTTTGCTTTGCCATCTGTTGCCCCCACCTATCTGTCAGCAAATCTGCATTCAACAACAGCAATGTGCACACAAAACTGATTCTTCTCTCAGTGAATCTCCTGAATCTTAATTTTGTGTCATATCTGCATTTAATGGTTTCCAAAACATTATATACCTCACTGAACCATTTTCATGAAGTTAGGGCAAAAATCTTTTATGCACCCCATGAAAAAAGAGGAACAGATTCTTTGAGGAGTTTCTAGTGAAGAGATATAAAAGTAAGTTCTTCTCTTGTTTATATTGCTCCCAAAGTTTCTACTTTGGAAAGCTGCTGAACTATAACAATTATAATTTCAGGCCAGATAGAGAGACTTCTTGAGGTTTAGTAAAAATGGAAAAAGGTCTTTGCATACATAAACTGCCAGGTTGGACATGAGATCCCAGATCAGGAAATGTATTGTGTTTCTCTTCAAGTCTAAAAAATGAGGAATCTGAAAATGTGGGAATGTTCTTATAGAAAAATGGTCATATCATAAAAGAAAGGCTGCATAAAATCAGGCTTTGCTCTGGCTTGTCACTACTGTGTGCAGTTGAGTGGCTTGTGAGTTCCCATGTGAAAACCATCCTGAGAATGAGGGTTCACTAACAACAAGTTATTCCCAACTGCACCTGCATTAAACAAGAAATCTGTCTCATGAGAATCAGTGGACAAAATATGGAAACTGACCAAGAATAGAGAGATTTGATAGACAAGTAAAACACCTTTTACTAACCAATAGAGTAATTGGCAAGAGAAGTATTGACCAATTGGAGTTAAACGAAGATCTGTAAAAAACTGTAAAAAAATATGTTGTGTGAATAAAGAATGGGCATTTCCTTGGTTCATATGGAACCATGAGCGTCCAGGTCCTGATCTTCTCATGAGAAGAAATGAAAGAAACATCTGCCACTTTTATTTATTGTGTCCTAAAGAAAAAGTTATACAAAGGATTTCTCTCCTGGAGACTACTCAGGAGCAGCTCCTTGCTTTGCTTGTGGAAGAGAAGTTCCAGGACCAAAGAAGGCTCACTCCAACAGCTGGCAAGCTTCCAGCTGTTCTGATAAATTACTTTCTTCATGCTTCTTCTTCATGCATGCAACTAAAAGGCCTTTGCAGCTCGCAGAAACAGCCACTCGGACCAGGAAGTCTCAGAGCCAGGCTGTGAGCGCTCTGGGGCAGCAGAGTTTAATTAGCAGGAGCACAGAGGGAGGGTTGGCAGCTGTCCCTGCCACAGCTGCACGACCTCTGCTGCTCAGCCCTTCAGCACAGAGCCTGGGAATGGAGAGGAATCTTATATTTGAGCACAGCACAATAAGAATATTGTTACGGGTCCCACGGGGCAGCAGCATTTCAGAGTGTGCTATATGTGCAGCTTGAGAAGACACTAATGCTGGCCAGTCAGGTTTGGTGGAGTGCATTTTCTCTGTCCAACAATTAGGAAAAACACAGATTTTGGAGTTGCGTGGCAGATCTCTATCAATTTCAATCAGTAATTACTCGATGGGAGTTCAGATAAAGAATATTTATTTCTATCCAGGCTATGCATTATAGTACAGAAAGAAGTGAAAGCTGGAGTTAAGAATAAAATAGCAAGTTCCAGTTATCTGTATTCAGCAGAACGAATAAAAATCCAGGTATTTTAGGTTTTAAGTTATTATTTAAGTAATTCTAAGACTATCCATCAGTTAAATGCCATTCAGGTTCACAATTCAAACCTGGTTTGCTGTACATGGAGGAAGTTCTGTTGAGGGGCAGCTGTAAAAGTGATTGTTTTTAAAGGACTTAGAGCTACAGAAGAAACTGCTCAGAGGATTTCTGGTACATACTGAAGGCATATACACAGTTGAAGTGAACTGGTCACTCCCAGGTGACCCAGTTTATAATCACCTAATTCATAAAACATTTTCATTTTACAGCAGGAATATTTGTAACCTGCTAGTACATTGGTTTTCCAAGCAGACAGGGTTTCAGATAAACAAGGCAGCTCTGTTCTCTTCCTTCCAAGTCTTAGTAAAAACATTTCAATCCTCTTCAATCTTCTTCAGGTTGTACTCTGGATGCAGAGGAAAGAGGGTATAAGTTGCTCACAGCATGATCTAGAACAGTCTAGTAGACCAAAGTTGTTCATAAGATAAAAGAATCTGTTCTCTAGTCTTGTAAACTGAGACACACAGAAAAAAATCCCCCACACCACATACACACACAAATCTACAAAACCAGAAAAACCCCAAACAATCAAACTCTAAGAATGACATGAGTAATTTGCTTTTACGCTAAGGGCAAATCTGGCCCTTGGACAAGAATTGGACTAAATGTATTCAGAAAGTTTTGGTTTTGAAAGAAAGAAAATACCACTGTTCATCACTCCTACTGAGTTACTGTAAATACTGACAGCTGGGTTTAGAAACTTGAATGAACATGAACTTTAAAGTTCGTTCACTGGATGAGGATTCACAAAACTATTTCAAAATGAGAACCCCAGTGTCAAATCTGTGGCTTTTGTTGGTGATTGAGAAATTGCCCATTTCTGTTTACAGTGGAAATGTACCATATTTGGTATGGAAGCCAGATTTTTAACAATGTTTAAGCATTTGCAGGTACGAATCCTCCCAGGTTGCCAAAGACTCTATAGAAATAATAATAAGGAATATATGGGGAGAAAGTCTGTGTCTGTTTGATTAATCTATAGCAGTAAGCAGACTCTCTAAACAAAACACACTCTGTTGGTGTCCAGCAGCCCTGTCAGCTCCAGAAATGAAAGGTTTTGGGTATTACATTATTACAGAAAACTTTATCACTTAAAAATGTGCTCAAGAGTTCACACCATGAGGGAAGGCTGTGCTTGGCAGCTGTGCTTTTGCTGCTCAAGAACTCCCTGCTACTTCAAGGAAACTGCTGTTGCCCATTCCTGGATAACAATAATTGTTTAAAACACAATGCAATGAAGACATTGAAATGAGAAAATCCATAATTCCCCTCAATCAGCAGTTTACTACAAAAATATGTTTTGCAAATCCCAAGAAAACATTCCACGAAAATCTGTCCAAAAGCCCTTAATATGGGTAGAAAGCACTGTTGAGTTGTAGTCTGGTTCTTGAACTGTGGATACCAGTTCACTTCAAGCTGATTTGGAGGGGCAGGATGGGGAAAGGGATATCTGCTCTACTTGCTTTGCATAACCAAAGAACCACCCAATTCCTGGAAAAGTGTTTGATGTTTTCAAAGCTAGTGGGTAGTTAAGCTATACAGCCCTCATTAAATTTGGGAAAATATTAAATCTCCATCCAGTACTTTGACAGATGGTGGAGTCACATTTAAAGATGAATTTACCAGGATACTTGGTAAAGGTACTTGGGCTCCAGTAGCCCTTTTCTCTAACTGCTTCCAACCTTTGTCACTGTAGATATAGATGTGGGCATGACCAAAGTTATGCAGCACAAAAAAATAGCCAAATTGTTGCAGGTCTTCAGGCAGGTCAGAGCCAAGCAGCCTGAGATCAGTGACCTAAGGGCCAGTGCAAAGCAGCTCTCTTCCACCACTGCCGGAATCAGAAAAGGCCTGAAAATCATCTTCGTGCTCTCCAGATATTTACTCAGTGACTGGAGACAACACCATCTCATTTTCCAAATGGCCAGAAGGGTCTCAGGCTACAGGAGGCTGGAAAAAGTGGTGGAAATGTTTTACTGGGACACTGATAACCCAAGTGGGAGGCATTCCTTGTGGGACAGGTTCACCACCATGCAAAACTTCCCTGCACCAGCACAACAAAGGAATGTCTTAATGAGCTGCAGAAAGCTGAGAAACCTGGTCATGGCTATTCATTAATTCTGAATGTTTTGAATACCCACTGTTCTTTTAAACTTTTTTTTTTTTTTTTT
>VWZN01013917.1:241744-264016 GCA_013396955.1 Regulus satrapa | reverse complement strand
ATTAAGGAAAGAAAAAAAAAAAAAAAGAAAAACCCCCAAAGATTTCTTCATCTGATAAGCTTGTGTTTTCAGTGTTCCTTGCGGAGTCAATGAAGTTTGATGTCAAAAAGAGAACTAAATGCAGTAACTAAAGAAGAACTATAGCTTTGTATTTCTGGATATAAGTTTAATAATTAATCTTAAAAATAATGTTATCAGTTATACACATGAATAAAATAGCTTCAGTTTTATAATACTGATGTGATAATTAAAGTAATTAGGAATTACACCTACTTGAAGAGTCAGTCAGTAAAAGCACCTTTAATCACCATCAAAACCTTTTCTTCCCTGAAGGAAGAATTTTTTTCCATACTAGAGATTTTTGGTAGCCTCTCATTCATTTTCTTCAGACAGTGATTAGAACAAGCCTTGTCACTGGCTGGAAAGAACACATTAGGAAAGATTTTACATAGAAAAAAAAAAAAAAATCAATATCCTATTCCTGGCATTCAGAACTCTTTATAGCTGATTTTTTTCCCCCAAACATGCTACCCCTTGTTTCTCAGAAAAGCTCTCTTTACAGAAACATCTGTCTTAAACAAAGCATTTGCTCATACACTTAGAATAAAGGTATGAATTTTTATAATACAGAACACTACAAGCCAGTTTAACAGAATTTATTATTTATAATTTGTGCTCTGGTACTGACAAAGGCTTAGTCAATACTGTTGCAAATGAACCTCCTGAACAGTTCTTTCTTGAGAATAATTTTCTTTTCTCACCAAAGGCATGCAAGGAATATAAGACAACTTGAAAATTCCAATCTCTGAAAAATTCCAGGAGTGCAGCAGCTAAGGTGGATTGGATACAAGGGCAGACCAGGTTTTAATGCAGTTCTCAAATTAAAGGCAGCTAATATTTCATGTTCTACTTAGCAGTTCAAAATTATCCCATTCCTCTTTTTTCCAGTTTTGCCATTCTTTATGGTGTCAACTTCTTGCATATTTTTAAAAATTTGTTTTTAATTTTTACTTTTGGACCAGAAAAAGAGTTTGGTAGTACTTATACAATATTTGAAAATAAAGGTGCCAGACAAATTACATCTTATATATACTGAGTACAAACACCCTTGCCCAATATTTAATGAGCAGTTAAGAAATTTATTTAAAAGGGATTTTATTGTACTTAGTCCGGGAGCACTGAACCTAGCTCTGCCACTCCCCAGCCTCCAAACAATCTCTGTTAAAAGTGATTTAAAATTTGGCTAAGATTTCTGTAAGCCAAAGCCCAGAGAAGGCAGCATCCACCCATAAAGCTGTCTCAGCATCAGTTTGACTTTTCTTGCCACAGATAACCATTTGACTGTGAAGCTGCCTTGATTTGGACAGGTGCTCAAGTAAAAATTTGCCTTGATTATGATAACTGCCAACTACCAACAATTTTCTTTGTCCTCAATACAAGTTTTTCCATATTACAATGCTGTACTAAAATCTCCTCCCCTGAAAAATCACTGTGGAAAATCACTATTAAGGCCATGTTACTTCTAAGTGTTTTTCCTTGAACTTTCCCATGTAAATGGTTAAAACAAAGCCTTACACATTTCTTCTCAAGCATGTAAGGCTCTTACAAAGAGAAGTTGAAAAAGGTGTGTTTTACATTATATAGAGGTTATATAAGGAAGATTAAATACTCACTGAGGTTATACACCAATGGAACTGCAGTCTGAAGACAAGTGATTCAGAAATTCAGATCCCATTAGGGATAAGAAATCAGGCTCCTATTCCTAATAAATTTTGTCTGAGTTTAAAATAATCATACCATATGTTAGCACAGTAAAATGTTCTTTAACTGAGACAACTGTTTTAAAACAGTTGAAAATGCAGCTAAGGGTAGATTCACCAAACCCAGTTTTAGTCTTTTAAAAAAGTGCTAGAGAATTCATTTTGAAAAATCCTTAACAAAGCAAAGTATTAAAGTATTTACTTAAGACTAGCTCATTCTAAAATGCTGAAGTTTCAGCTGATTTAATGTTTCAATAGCAATGACTTTTCAAGCTGGATCTACCAATCAAAAGATGAAAACAGTTTTTGTTTGGTTTTTTGTTTGTTTTTTTTCTACAGACCTACAAATCACTTTGTTCATCAGCAAAACGGGGGGAAATCTAAACTTTGGAAAAAGTAGCATTGAGGTAGAGTACATCAAACTTTCTGTCTTTTAGTAGGACCACTGCAGACAGCCTCCTACTCTCACTTCCACAGCTTTGGGGAAACATTCTGGGTGAGGCATAAACCTCTAGCTCTCCCAGTAGAATCCCTGCTATTGCCCCACCATGCTGGCTTTCTGAATTCCAGAATAAATAAAAATATTTACTGTTTTGTATGGAACTGTTTACTTCTTGAAGTCTTACTTCTGTTCTCATGATGGGTTTTTAATTTTTCCTTTTTTTAGGTGCACCTGAGGCATAGTAATACAATAGACAGAAAAAAAACCACCATCAGATTATGAAATTCTCTCTCAAGAAAGTCACAAAAGATACTGCAGAAGTACTAGTTGCTGTGAGCCATGCAGGTTTTAGTAGCAGGGACCCAACTATTCCTGATTTACAGAAGCTTTTGATTATTTCCTCTGTTGCATTGTAACTGGATGCTGACTTTGATTAGGAGGGAGTGAGAAGGAGATGAACAATTTACCACAAAAAAACAAGTTTACCAAATGCAAGCCTTTATTGAAGAAAGGATTCTGAAAGAGTGATCTTAAGGTCTTGGTGCTAAATTACAGTTCAGGTTTAAGCAGATAATCTTCCATGTTTCCTTTTTGATGGATGGAAACCAAAAAATTTTTCCTCAGAGTTGCTTTGAACCCTTCTGTGCCCTTCTCTTCTTTCCAGAAGGATGCTGAATTTCTCCACTGGCTGTACAGGGCAGATGCATATTCAAAGATCAGCTGCAAAACACCAGAGATGAGGTCCACAGGCAAGGTAATTTTGGAGACAGACTCCTACTCTGATACAGATAATCATCTCCAAATCTGCAGCCATGAAATGTTTCATTCAAAACAGAGCAAAGTGATCATCAGGAGGGAAGCAGAACCTTCCAGGTGACCTCTTCCATCCCCTGTTTAAGGAAGGCTTTGACATTGGGGTATTTATCTAGGTGCAAGTCATGGTTAAAAGGGTTCAGTTTTCTCTCATGGCATCACTTTATCACAAGAAATGTTGAATCTTGAGTGGAAAGGCAGATCTGTGGTAAGCTGATCTGGTAGGAAATTTGATCTTAATCTTAACAGAAGGATGGAAAACTTTAGATGCTACTTTTCCCTCACTTATTTCAGGCTCAAGGAAAGATGTTGGTTTTCTCTCAAAAGAATCAAGCAGCCAAAGAATACAGATATCAAAGAATATCCAAAGCAGTGAAGCTGGCATTGCCAGAGTAAATTTACTTCAGAGATGTAAGAATCTTAAAACTTGGATGTCAGCTTAATTCAACTGCTTGACCGTGGGGAAATAAAATATAAATATAAATATAAATATAAATATAAATATAAATATAAATATAAATATAAATATGGAAATATTTTCAGTAGTAGAAGGAGTTAGAACCTGTAAAGCAAGAAAGACAGGAAAGAGGTCCTAGATTATGCAGGTTTCCTTGACCACAAGAAAAGTCAATTCAGTGATTATCGCTTGTGCAGGCAACCACACCTAATTTCTGAAAGCTAGACCAGGTTTGAGATGGACATTGCAGTGAAAATCAGCAAGATGATGTGATGTTACACACTTAGCTAAACCCAAACCATCAATTAACTACTGGTTGCATCAGAAGTTGTTAAAGAAAAATTGAGTTGTTAGATTAGATGACACTTCTCAGTTAAGAGTATTTAATTTCTGGCTCTCTCCAATCTGAGAGATTGTATATGAGTGTAAATTTTGCATAAGAAGTTCAATGCAAAGATCATATGACTTTTTCTGCATACCTCTAAGCCCTGACAGCAAGGAGTGGTTTGTATTTGAGTGGGAAAAGATACAGACAGGAAGAAAAACTCAACTACTATCAGAGGGTTTTAAAAACAGCACCACAATTTTTGGGAATCAACTGGAAAAGGAGTAGGGGAATGGAAGTCCTTTAAACTGCAAGGGGCTTGGTTACAATATGTTGATGGCATCCTGACAGTCACCAAAACTAAAGAACAGTGCTGAGACCAAACCATTGAATTGTCGAACTTTTCAGGATTAAATGGTCACAAGGTATCGAGGAAGAATGCCCAAGTGATGAACAGGACTGTGATCTTCTTGGGTTTTGAAATTCTCTGAGGTCAAGTGAAACTGAGCACAGAAAGACTAAAAAGCTGTCTGCCAAATCCCAGAGCAACAAACTGTGAGAGGATTGTGTGCTTTTCTTGGAGAGGTTAGTGGTGGATCTGTGATTATCCAGTCCAGCCTTTGTGTGGACTTTTAAAAACTGTCCATGAAGGTTTTATTAAATGGATTGATCATACTTGGGCTGCATTCAAACAACTTAAGAAAGCAGTGATGAGGGCTCCAGCTTTAGACTTGCCAGATTGCAGATCTTTTGAATTATTCACTTTTGAGAGAAAAAATACTGCCTTGGGAGTTTAAGCACACTTCCCAG
This sequence comes from Regulus satrapa, assembly GCA_013396955.1. Lineage (NCBI taxonomy): Eukaryota > Metazoa > Chordata > Aves > Passeriformes > Regulidae > Regulus > Regulus satrapa. Next base: position 259,409 of record VWZN01013917.1, on the reverse strand, counting down.
GAGAGCAGGGATGAGCCAGTGCATACCTCTAACAGCGTGATGATGTGAGCCAAGGCTGGCTGAGCTGTTTGTGAGCAGTCCCAGCCATGGTGCTGTTGACTCAGGAAGACTCTAAATTGACTCTGGGACTAAGCATGATGGTCTTTGTACTGTATATGATACAGACAGGCTTGGAACCAAAGGGGGCCACTGGCAGTCCCACAGCCCAGTGCTGCAGTACCAAGTGGTGTTAATGGAATGGGATGGCATTGCCCTCAAAACCACCTCTGTTGCTGATCCTGCTATGTTTCTGTTGGCTACCAAAGTGGGAAGTACTCCAGAACATGACCAAAGATCAAATCAGATGATCAATGATCATCCAGCTGACTGGATTTAAAGGACAGCCTGACAGAGAACCCTGATCAGCAACTACACAGAGAGAGAAGTAGCTTTGTTTGCAGTGGGAAACACAAGTCAGGATATGTGGTTACTGCCCAGAGCAAAGTAATTGAATCTAAGGTTCTAATGTCAAATGTTCCAGCACAGAAGCCCAGACTGGTTGCTCTCACATGGGCACTGGAACTGAGGGAAAGGAAGAAAGTCAACATCTGGAGAGATTCTAAATTTACTTTTGGCCTGGTGTACATCCCATAGGGCAATTTGGAAGGAGGGAGGTTTGTTATCAGCACGTGGTATGTGGATCAAACATGGGACACAAATATTGCATTGACTGGGAGCAGTACAAAAGTCAGCTGAGGTTGCAATTTTGCCCTGTAGAGCACACCAGACAAAATAGGGCCAAAATGGGAAAATGTCTTGGCCAACAGAGTGTCTAAAGAGGCTGCAGAAAAAGGCATCCATGCTTTGGTTCCACAATGAGAAATTAGCCTACCAGATATTAAACCAGAATATAGTGCAAAACATTGTCAGTTAATTGAAGCATTAGATGTGAGATTTCACCCCTGTGGATGGGCAGTCACCCCTAATGGACAAGTAATAGTTCCTGAAGCAATTATGAGAGAAATAGTGGTCCGAGAACACCAGTCTATCCAATGGAGTGCAAAAAAATTGTTAAAACACATAAAAAAGACAGTAATTAACTCCAAGATGACTGAGACTATATATTCAAAGACTTAAAATCATGGCACACATAAAACAAAGAACCCAAATACTAGAAATAAAGTGGAAATAGGGGCTATCAAATATGGTGTTAGCAACACCTCTGGAAGGTTAGCAACAAACTGACCATACAAAACTTCTACATAATGGCAGCTATAAATGTATTTTAGGCTGGCTGATCTTGGTATCACTGGGGGCTATGTGGCTGCTGTGCCCATGTCCTCGGGCTGGCCACTGCTGTGAGGCTGAAAACTCTGATACATCCCACTTACGGTGTGGGACAGAGTATCAGCCATCTGGAGGCTCTGGCTGAGCTGTCCCTGTGGCAGAGGGCAGGGCCGAGGTGTGGAGTGCCCTTTTTCTGTGTTTGGGTCAGTCCTCCTGCAGTCAGCGGTGTGCTCGGCTTGTCCTAGGGCACATGGCAGCACTCTGCTTGGGTGGTGGCAGAGAGCTAAGCAGGTGATTCTTTTCTGTATCCTGAGCATCTGTGTTACAGGCAGGATAACAGGGAGCTGTGGCTGAAGCTCTGCATTGTTTGGGGCTTTCCAAATACAGTGCTTGAGGCTTTTCAGCTTTCTCACCTTTGTGAGGCAGTGAAGTGTTTTACACCTAGCAATGCGTGACACTTCATGTTAGAGTGACTGTTGCTTCTTCCCAGGCAGAGAAAGGAAGTCACAAGCAGGAAGAGCTGCTGTTGTTTGGATTTATTTGAGCACTCAAGTCGTGCTTGGACCAGAGTTCCTAAGGTTGTCTAGCTCAGATCATGAAACAGAGCAGGAGACACTGCTGCAGCTGTGTGACTAAAGGGGTGTGGTACTTGCAGCCTGTTTCAGTCAATGCCCTCTGGAAAGGGAAGAAATGAAACCTCAGATGAGCAATTACATATAAACCAGATAATAAAGATGTTTTTAATTTGCACTAATCTAAACTCCTTGAGGGCTAAAGGTAAGTTGGACAGTCTTCCAACATGGAATAAATGGACTAAACCACAGTTGCCACTGTATGATTTGAATGTATTCCAGTATGTCAGACAAATAAGACATTTATGTATTTCCACTTAATGTTGTGGGGGGAGTTTTCCTGCTGTATTTTTTTGTACCCAGATGGAGTCTGTAGAGCATGTCTATTATTCTGCTGGTGTGGTAACTAGTTGGGAAGCTGGTCTTCATGTTTTATTCCTGGTCTTGCAAACTGCTGAGAAGGCTAAATCTAATAAAGAGTGCAGAGTTCACTGATTTACCCATCTGGCCACAGTTTTGTGTGCATTTGTAGAGTGTGCTGAACTGAAATTTCAGTACTGGGTAATCCACATAGAAACACAGCTGTTAGAAAATCAGTAGAAAATGTTGGCCACTGCTACTCATCATTCCTGAAGGAAGGACTGAACATTTTAAGTTACATCAGTTGAGTGATTTTAATATCAGCATCAGGGGTATTAATATCAAATGATGCAGTTTTGCTACTGTGAGCAATATGATCATTTAAGTTAATCAGGGAGATCTTTACTCCTTCTGCACCAAAGAGCACCGTAATCATATCCAGAGCTATGCATCTTTTATATGTTCTTGTTCATGGGTATTCTGCCTTGAAAACTAATGGATATTGGTTTCTGCAGTGCAACTTGCATTTTCTTGGCAAATTCCAATTTTCATAATGTAGAAATATAAAGTTAATAGTGCGTGTTTGGTAATGAAAGCAACTGTATTCGGAATACAAAAATTATGATCTAAACCTGAGATTAGAAAGAAATGGATTGAAGGCGAGGGTGGAGGGAAAGGTCTCCCTTGTCTAAGAGTGTGTTAGATTTTCATGTGCCTGTGGTTGGGAAGGCAGGAAAGCTCAGACCAAAGCAAGTTTGAGAAGCTCAAAGGTTTATAAGATGGCTGTGAGCTATGCTTGGGTTTTATTGAGTTACTGGATGACTACAGAATGGGTAAATGTGTCAAAAAGTTGTGGGGGGCCTAGCAAGGAAGAGGTTTTCTACTTTTAATATAATGTATTAATGCGATTTTAGAAACTCAATTCCTCTGCTCATAAATGTGCACTAGTATAGTCTCAATGTATAATAAAGAGTGATTAGCTTACATCCCTTTGAAAAGCATAGTTTGTGTTGATTTAGAAGTCCTACACAAGTAAAAAAATCCTGCAATTATTGTCAGGTGACAGCTGTTATTTGGTGCTGTTGCCTGTAGAACAATGACTTGTAAAATGTTGAATTATTCTGATTGAGTCATGTCTGTGACTGTGTTATACTGTACCCTATGAGTAGTAGTTAAAAGATTGCACTTTAGCACTACCTGCAAACATACAAGGCTTACAAATGCATCTTCTTGTAGTCATTTTTTACCAGATAATGACAAACAATTTTAGTTTTACATTTCATAAAATAAAAAAGTGCTTAACAGTCCTTTATTGTATGCCTTTGGTATGAATGAAGGAATTCAGTAATGCAAAAAAAAGGAATTTCCCTTTTTTATTGTCACTTTATTAGCCGATTTGCTCAAATGCGAGAATTAATGGCAATTCAGCCTCACGGTGTTAATGGCCTAATCATTAATTTGCAGGGGAGTTACTCTAATAATAATTAGAGGGAGCTCATTTGTTATTAATGTGGGGGCCATGTGAGCATGACTTTAAAATAATAATCCAATTAACATGCCTTGAGAGGAAATTTCATAGTTTCCATAGCATGAGCGACTGCTGCTGTAATTTGAAAATATTATTTCATGGCATCAACCTGAAACTGTGGTGTTTTCAAGAACAAGGTAATGAATCATATCAGGTGTCAGGAGTTAATTGTGCTGAGCTGGTGGCAGGAAATAGGAACCAGCAATGATTGGCCTTTGTGGCAAGTTTCTGCAGGGCTCCTTTTGTCTCTTTAGAGGCCACAGAAAGGTGTTTACAGAGGAAAGAATCATCTTTCCCAGTGTCAGAGGCATGAAGTACTGATTAGGGCAGGAGGGAAGAGTAATTGGTGAATTAGAAAGTTTGTGTTGATAATTTGGTAAAAAAGTTTGTGTTCCCCTCTAGAGCAAGCTTAATTAAAGGGGAGCTCTGAGAGGACCCTGGCCAGCCTGGAGCAGGCTAGCCACTTGAGGGGCAAGGTCAGGCAAGGAAAAGATGCATTTCCTAGCTAGTTTAATGTCGTGTTTATAAGTTGAGTAGCTAATCAAGGCAATTAGAAAGATGCCATTGTTGTGCAGGGGTTGCAGGCTTTTCTGATACTGTATTATATGTAAGAAGCAAAAATATTTTAATTTTTTTGTTGTCGCTGCTGTTAACTGGTTGATTGCAGGTAAATCCAGTAGAAGTTTCTGGATTAGTCATTCAATGAAATAATGATAGGAAGGCAGGCTTACAGCTCTAAGCTCTAGAGGTGACCATACTGTTCAACATCTTGTGCAGTTATATGTTGGTACAACATTGTAAACTAGATGGGTAAGTTGTTATTATACTACAGAATGTAGAATTTCTCTTGCATCATTCCCAATTTTCTTTTATTTATTTAAGGGGAAAAATACTTTCATTCAAATGAAAAAAAAAAAATTAAAATTAATGGTCTTTTCCTGAAGTTATGTTTTGTGCTATTTACAATCTTGAGAGTGCTGTAGAGAATGCCAGCACTGCCTCAGATGCAGATATTGGTGCTTCCAGCAGACTGTGTAGTACAATATTTCTCCTCCCAGCTGGCACAAAGCAAGTGCCGCTGGGACCTCCTTTACCCAAAGGTGTCCTTACCAAAGGAATTCAGCACGCATCTGGGCACAGGGAAGTGACAGTGATCCTCTAGGTTTGGGTGGATTTAGACAAGACTGTCCCCTGTTGAGTTATGGGCTACATGACCACTCTGAACAGTCTGTTTTCTGCTGTGATGCAAAAGGCACACCACTCTGTCAATGGCAGTGGGAATGATGATGAGTTCTAGACAAGGGACTTCTTACCCACTATGGAAGTTACATTTGCTAACAGAATTTAGTTGTGTTAGTGGCTGGCTCTTAGGGAAGAATGATCAGACACTGGGTCTGAAGGTGGTTTGGAAATTAAGATAAACATTAGCAAGATTCTGACCAGAAAACAAGACTTACCCAACCCAAAGCACACAAGGACAGAACCAACTTCTGGGGTCTACAGGTAAATGGTGCATTATGCCAAAACCAAAAAGACATGACCTGTGTGGCAAGTCTTATAAGGAGCTATATATACTAACCCTAAAGTTTGGCTGGCAGTGTTCTGAAGGTAGATGTCAAATTTGTAAAGCCTTCTCAACACAGTTTATGCTGAAAAGGATGTTAGACTATCCAGTGTTTTACCAAACTCAACATTGCACCAAGGCATGTGGATTTCTTGCTGAAGAAAGAGGAAATATTGACATAAATATGAGCAATAAGGAGTCAAGGGCAGAGGTGCTCACCAGGTAGACAGAAATGTTTATAGATATTTGTGTCAAACTACTTGGGTAGTAAAATAAGTCTAAAAAATCATAATGTTCCATGTTTCTCATTCAAGAGGTAAGGGGTGATATTCAAGTGTCTTGTTGTTGACCTAGGAATGTGTGACCTTTTAAATATCTTTCCTTCTGTCTTCGAGAACAAAATAGTGGAGATTTTCTGCTTGGACTACCTCACTTCTGGAGAGAAGCTCTTGAGATAAGAGGCTCACCTGCATCAATCCCATGGGTTTCCTATTAGGCTGAATAGAGATACTGTATCCTGCTCAGCTGATAAAGATAAAAGCATTATTCCTCCTGTTCCATTAATCATACCTCCACCATGCTCCATGAATAAAGGAGTGAAAATACTTTTGGTTCCTAATTTATTAATATTTGCAGCGGCAGAAGCAAGTACATCTTGGAACTGTGTAGAGCTCCTGGAGGACTTTTAGGTGAAATTGTTGTGAGGGTAAATACATCCTTTTCTGTAGTAATCACCCACATTTCTTCCTCAAATAATCTCTCATATAATTGCAGCTAGATGCTGAAGTACTTGCCAAAGATTAGGAGGAAAAATTAGAAATAATTGTTAGATGTAGGCATCTGTGTTGTTTGTTGAGCCTTTGAAAATTGCATGGAGTGTCCAAGTCAGAGCCCAGGTGACTTTGCAAGACATCCATACTCACCTCTTACAGAAACACACAGCCTCAAGGCAAGGCTCTGGTGTATTTGTGCTGATGTCTTAGGGAGGTTCTTTTGTGAACCTCAGTTTTCTCTGCCAGATTTAATGTAGAAAGCTTCCAGCGATATCAGTTTTTGGATGTTGACTCTGCTTGTTTTGGTGACTTAGACCAAGCTAGATAGGACCATGGTAAAAGACTTAATTTCTTTAATCCTCTCGTCAGGACTGAATATGCAGAGATGATATTTAGGCACTCATGGAAGAGGAAAAAAAAAGTGGGCCTTTGATATTCACAACCTTTATGGCAATGCATTTCAGTGAAGTTATAAATAGTATCAAAAGCTACTTTCAGAATTTTTAAGCCTTCTGTAATAATAGATAAACTGCATACAGTAAAATTAGAAAAAACTAGCTGTGCCTTGTTGAAGCTGTTGATGGTGTAAAATTCTCATATCCTTTTCTCTCTAGATGATATGTTTCTAGTCTATAATCTAGTCTCATACAGGAATGGATACATATCTTTCATTCTTGTTGCTTTTCCCGTGCTGGCTTAGTTCCATTACACTCATTTTAAAATAAGAAGAACTGGAAAGGCTCAAGATAAGATTTGCTCCATGAATTTATACAGAAAATATAACACTCTATTCTTAGCAGTTCTTTATTCCTCGCAGCATTTTTCAGATCACTTCTGAATACTTTGAATAATGCATGTTCCAACACAGGTCCGTCTGGGACCACACTGGTGAACTTCTTTTATCATGAAAAGATGCTTTCCTTCCTACTTTGTTGTTTATCTTTTAGTGAGTTATTAATGCCTGAAGACTGCTCCCTTTTATTTGTAACGGCTATACTTCTTTAGGAGCCTTTGAAATATCTTGACAAAACTCTTTGAAAAGTTGAGTTTCCTTTCACCCCTGTCCACAGCTGTCCTACTCCCTAAATAAAAATCCCAATAAACTTTGTTTTGTTTTGTTCCTTTGGCAGATTTTTTTTTCCAGTTGTTTTAGCCAACATCTATGGCACAATGCAGAATTACTAAATAAAGTTTTATAGTGTTATGTAATTTTTTGGCATTGGTAATGGGTGGGGAGTATTACCCTTAGAACTACATATCTGCTAAAAGCCTGTACAAAAGCAACCAGAACTCAACTGATTCACTTTTCTTTTACCCTTATCACTATGATTTGCAGCTTTGGTTCTGCTAGCACCTTTACTTGGGACATCTTGCTAATTGTAACCTGTGCTCTTTCCTTCCATCTGTGAGGCAGCTGAGCCATTCAAGGAAGGTTTTTGTTTGTTTGTTTGTTTTTTTGGGTTTTTTTTGGTGGGCTTCTCTATAGTTACCCAAGTTCTTGTCATCTACCAGCTGCCTTGTTGTAATGTTCCTGGGGTAGCCCACAAAGAGCTTTTGAGGAACACTGTAATGCTCAAGAAACACCTGCTCTTGTGGTGGCATGTTCTATGCGACCTGAATAAATAACCAGAGTGAATTCCAGGGTATAGAGAAAGTCTTCTCTTGGGTGCTGTCACCTGAATGTGAGGCCATGGGTAGTGGTTGCACTTAGCCTGAACAAAAATCACTCCCTTTATTGAGTGATGTACTCAATTTGTTATACCAACAGAATCCCAAGACCTGAAAACTCGTCACTCTTACCAGCACTGCCTAGTTTTGTACCTAACCCTTTATAGCCTGTCATTTCAAGCTGGCTTTTGAAGAATGGATCTGACCCTCAACAGCATCAGCCTTCAGCTGGAAGTTTAAATTCAGTCTAAATGTCCTGATAAGACAACTGGATGCAGAAAGCAAGGTGTTTGAGGCTTATTTTCAAATGGTTGTAACTTGGATTTATTGCTCTCTGGGTTTTTATCTCTTAGTTCATCACTTCCTAGTGATGAAGTTTCTTATCAGACTTGCCACACAGGTCATGTCTTTTTATTTTAGGCATAATACACCATTTCCCTGGAGACTCCAGAAGCTGGCTCTGTCCTTGTCTGCTTTGGGTTGGGTAAATCTTGTTTTCTGGTCAGACTCTTACTAATGTATATCTTAATTTCCAAACCACCTTCAGATCCTGAGTATGATTATTCTTCCCTAAGAGACAGTGGCCAGAAGACTGAGCTTACCTGCTTGCTGTATTTCTTGAATTTTCTTTCACAGAGCTCTAGTGACTTCCCTTAATCATCTCATGAGGATGACTCACACCGTGGCATTACACTACATCAAATGTAGAGCAGCTGGGTGGCAATCTTTAAGGTCTTTTGGAGTCTCACCAAACAGTCACATCTGCCCAGGAAATACATTATTATTTAGAAGAGACACCTTTAATTGGAAGTAAGTTGTATTATACCTTCTGGTTACAGAGGTTTTCTTGTTTTGCAGTGAATATTGATGTTGGCAGATGATTATCTGTAGGAGACTTGATGAAACATCTTTTCAGAAGAAAATGTGATTTGCTTACATGCAAGACCAGCATGTTCCTTTGCCCTTGGAGGCAAATAAGGAACCAGCCTCTTTGATATAGAACTATTTTTGTCTTCCTCTGAACAGTGCTTATCATGCATTATGCATGTTTTTTTAAAAAAATTTGTCAGCAGATACAGCCAGCCATTAACCTCAAGTACCTCCTATTTAAAGATAGCACCTGTAGTCAGTTCATTCAATTGTGTGGGACAGAGGCCTTAGGTCACTTGCTGATGATGGAAAAGAACTGATCCTTCACTGGCATTGTCAGCATTTTGCATCCTGTCCTGTTTGGGAGATTACAGCTCTGTATATCTGGAATCTGCTTTGGTCAGTGTGATGGTGTAAAATCAGCTGGGAATTAAACTCTAAAAAACCTGCTCCCCCTTATCCCCAGCCCCCTCTGGTGAGAGAGGAACAAAGGCAGATACTAGGGGTTGAGATAACAATTTAATGAAAACAAACAGCAAAGGCATAAGAAGTAAAAACAACAGTATTAATAATGAGAATGTAGAAAAGGCAGGGCAGTTTACACACAAGAAGGTGTGCAGCACCTCAAACAAGTTCAGCATGAGGAAAAGACAAGGTGGTTCCTGCAGCCTGGTGGTGACGGGCAGCAATTCCTGAGATAAAGACGAGATGGGTCCCTCAGCCTGGAGGTGACACATGGTAATTCCTGGGATAAAGAAAGATGTGGATATTCCTGCAGCTGGTGCTGTCCTTCTCTGAGCCAATGAAGAACAATGATGGACAAATTCCCACAGGGCTGGGAAGGAGTAGGCAGTGGTGTGAGAGAGGCAGAGTCCACAGCACTGGCCACTGTCAACATCCCTGAAGAAAAACAGGAATGAAATGGCGCCACTTCTGGTGTGAGTTCAATTTTTTCCCTTCCCTGAAGCCACACCTCCAGTGATGATGTGGGTGGTGTGGAGCAGTAACCCAACCTGGCTCTAGGCTGCTCCCCCTTGGCTGCTGCAATGAGACCAGGCCAGTCAGGATCTCCTGTGCTGCAGTGAGTGTTTCCAGTGAGGGTTGCCCTTTTGAGTAACAAGGATAGGAAGAAGGCACTTGCACAAAAAGCAGCAGATCAAGTGGTGGTGGGAATAGATTTACACCTCTCAGGCAGAGTGCCCTTGGCAGAGAGGTCACAGTGCTCCTGATTAATGTAGAGTATTTGCCACTGGACAATGGAACCACTCTCATATAATCATCTCTGCAGGCTAGATCTACATTGAAGCCTTGTGTCCTGCTGTGTGAGGCTAATAGGCTAATGTAACTGGTTGAATAGTTTTTTAAGGTAAGAAAGCTTAGGTCACTTTTATTTAGAGAGATTTGCTTAGAGACTGACATCCCCATTACTGACTCACTGTGAGAGAGGGTGGTGGTACAGACAGGAAGATGTGAGCAGTGAGGGAACGTCAACTGCCTGAGCATTTGTTGCCTAGGTTTTGAAAATACTGTTCCAATTAGAGACATCTATTCAAATTTGTTCCACAGTATTCTGTTTTGCCTTGTGTTAACTACATTCGTGGTGTAGACTGACAAGATGTTTAGTGGTCCTGGCAGAATTGTGGTTGACTGATGTAAACATTTCCTGCCAGCATATGTTGAATAGCTTACATTTGTCAAAGTCAATCCATCCTGGTCTCTTCCTGTCTGGATCAGTACCAAAGCAGAGTCTGTACTTGCAGGAGTGAACAGCTAGTCAGTCTGTGAGAACTCAGTTATTCACTGTATCTCCTAAACTATATTTGCTGCTGCTTTGTTGAAAGGGTGTTCTTGCAAATTTGGAGGAGAAACTCGCCTCCTGTTGAAGTTCAGAACTGTTTAGTAAAATTCTTGAATTTTAGTTTCACTAGAAACACCAAGTGGCAAATGAGCAGTGTCTGCAGCTTGCTTGTTTGGTGTTCCTCTACTTTGCACCAGCTGGGAACTTAACCAAAGGATTAACAGACATCTGTGCAGAAATATTTTACTCCAAACTGCTTGTATAAAAACTTTATAGGGATTAAGCAATTTTGTCTTTACAGATATTACACCTAGGCATGTGAAATATAAACAGGCCTTTAATGTTTTTGTAAATTCATTGTACTGGGTTTTAAGGCAGTTTGACCTGAAAGTCCTACCAACCCAGATTCAACCATGACCATGTAAAGCTGTCTAGAGCTTGTTTTTGGGGAAACACATTCTGAAGTGGCTGATAACCAATTTCTAAGATAGAAGTCTTTGAGTCTTCCCTGTGTGAAGTGGGTGCAATTTTATTTGCACTCAACAGTTGCCTTTACTTTCTGCATTAACTTGAACTGAATGCATGTACCTTGTAGGCTATCAAAATCCTGGCATCCAGACTGAGGAGACAGCTGGTAACTGCTTATGATGCTCTCATAGAAAGTGGATTTATGCAGTGGGATAAGGCTCCTTTGTCACTGTTTAGCAAGTGCTTGTTACCATCTAGGTTGGATACTGTGGAATCTGCTTACACAAGGTAGTAAATAACTGTGTTTCCTTAGGAAATTGTATTCCAAATACTAATGCTCTAGTTAGTGTTCTGCCTCTTTCTCAATTCATTGAAACTGGAAAACTTAAAACTGCCTTCTGGTGCACTGAAAGTGTCTTTTTCCCGATAATGGAGATAAGCGTGGGTAGCCTTTTCTGGCTCCAGCATGCCTAATTCATCTTGCCGTTTGCAGAAACATGGCACTCAAGTGTGCAGAGCACTTCACTCTTTGTTTTCCCCCAGTTCTACCATCAGAGGAATTCAAGTGCACTCTCATCACACCTACCTAAGGCAGATTTGGCTGCTGTTTCTTGAAATTCCCTTGTACTTTCCAAGTTGACAGTGGTTGTGGTAGTGGTCTTTCTGACAGAGAGGCAGAAATTCAAATTACTGGACTAATTTCTGGTGTGATGGGATGGCTGTACCTCTGCAGGTGACCAGACTAAGAGCCAAGCTACAGAACTATTTCCTTGCACATACAGTGGATAGGAATGCTTGTACTCTTGGTGTTGTGGTTTAGCCCTAGCTAGCAGCTAAGTACCTCAAAGCTGCTCACTCACTCTCTTTGGGAGGAGGAGAAGAATCAGGAGAAAAAGGGTAAAATCTGTGGGTTGAGATAGGAAGAGTTTAATAATTGAAATAAAGTAAATATAGTTCTGATAGTAACGCTAATAACAATTATAATGAAAATGAGGAAAAGGAGATAAAACATAAAAAAATAAGAGATGTACAATACAAATGCTTTCCACCCGCTGGTCCGTGCTCTCCTTTAGGATTTTTCTGCAATTCACTCCTTCTGGACAGCTCCCCCCAGTTCATATATAGTGAGCATGTCTTTGGCCAGTCTGTGTTTCCCCCAGCTCCTCGTGCACTTCTCAGACTGCTTCTGAGTCCCTGGCTCGGGGTAAGCACTGCTTAGCAACAACCAAAACATCAGTGTGTTATCAACATTATTTTCATACTGAATCCAAAAAACACAGCACTGCACCAGATACTAAGAAAACAACAATAATTCTACCCTAACCAAAATTGGGACACTTAACAGTGGCGCAGCTACATGGGATTAAAAAGAAGTTCTGGTAATATGGTGGGTGTTTTTACCTCTGTGAAGCCAAGTTGAAACATGCAGAAAATGTAATCCAAATAGGAAAATTGACTGTAGGCATGAAGTCAGATCTAGCTTTTTTTTTTTTTTTTTTTTTTTTGGCAAAAAAAGTTTATTGATTGTGATAGGTTACTGTTCTTACATGAATTAGATAAGCATTTTCCCTGTTGCTGGAAAGCAGTGATGATTATTTTCAGGACATAAAGTATTCATCACAGGCAGAAATTACTGCTGTGCCACTGGCCCTTTGTCTTAATTCTGAATAATTATCTCGTATGGATTTTTTAGGAAAGAAAGCTGGACATTTTTCTCCCTCTCTGTCCAACATCATGCAGTTCTCATATTGTACCATGTCAGCCAGCACATCCTCCTGTCCTACAGCACCAAATGTTGTTTCCATTCAGCCCACTGAAAGTGCCAGTTGGCCTTTTAGTGATCTGATAATTGGGTCTAAGTGATGCTTTTAGAGTAGCGTAGAAAGAATTAGTGTAGTTTTATTGACATCTCAGATTATTGTCTTGAATATGGTGTACATGTTTAGGTAAACTATTTCCAAGAGTTCAAATAGAGTAAGAAAAAATGATGAGAAAAGCTGTTAAGGTATCCTAGGGAACAGATCTGATTAATGAAGAGAAGCTAGTCTTGTTGAAAACATTCAGTTTAGTGCAATGAATGCTGGATGGTGGACTGTAAATCATTAAGAATAACTGAGAAAGGAAAAAAATGAAGAGAACTGGTAAAGAGATGGCCCAAGAGCATGCAGGTGCAAATAAGTGTGAAGAAGCATCTGGTCCCAAATTAGAAGACTCCTGCTATATGGTTGCTTTTGTAACACTTTTTTCATGGAAAAATGGTACTAAAGTAGCAGGTGTCAGTATGGAATATTTAGAGAAGCGTGGTTGCCTGAAACAGTGGGACTAGGGATCCAGGAGGCATTCACAGTAGTTTCGTTCTATCAGTGGCTCTTGACTAGAAGTTTTACTTCATTAGCTTAAAAATTGTATCTGTCTCTTTCTAGACTACTCATAGTTTTATTGTATAAGCAGTAAAAGAGGGAATAGTTTGGTGTGTCTTGAAGCAAGCATAATATTTCAGGCACAGGGACACTGATGCCCTCATATCAAGGGTCAATACACCTCTCAAACACTGCAGAAAAAGCTCACTCAGTAGTTGCATTGTACTTTTCTCCTTCTAGAAAGGAAGAAGCATACAAGTTTCTGTTTGCCCCAATTTCTTTCCAGTAGAAGTGAAGCTAAGGGGAGGGGGAACTTCTTTGTCTTCTACTCTCAGGTTCTAAACAAGGACTAGAGAAGGGTGGTCTGATATGAATATTGGGCACTCACCAATGGTATTATGTTGGTCTGCTTTTGTGAGCAAGAGGAGCTTTCAGCTCATCAATTCCTGCAGCAGCTCATCCTCTCCGTACTGCAGAGTCTGCTGGATTCGTGGACTAATAAAAGATGTACCTGGCTAACCCTTACTTGTCTACCACCTTCTGGGTTTGTGTGCTTCTCCTTCAGGCCCAGGAACCACAGCAGTTTGTTCCTACTCTATATATGCTTTTTAGTGGGTTTGGGCCTCCCTTGTCTACTCAGACTGTGTGGAATTTGCTGATATTTTTCCACCTCTTCCCTGCGCAGGTCATGTAGAAATATTTCTATGGTCCATTATAAACACCTTGCAGAATTTTTTTCCTTTTACTGGCAGATTCTCTTCCTTCATTAAATTTTTTAGTTAACTTGTGTTTGCCTTTCTATTTCAAATACAGCTGCACTAGATAATCCCTTTAGCCATCTGTCAAGGATATTTTTCTCAGACAACACTTCAGTCTCTGAACACTCTGTGTTCAGTCTCTGAACACTCTGTTCAGTATCAGAATACTCTGATAGCTGTGACAAAGATGGCTGCAGAGCAACTAACACCTGTGGAGGAGGTCAAAATTTCAGCATTTGAACTGAGATTTCCTCATCACCATAATCTTTCTTCCAACATCTAGGTCAAGCTGCCTTCAGAATTACATCAACATCCTATGCTTATACCCTGACACCATCCTTCAACTTTCATGATTAGTGAACCTTCAAGCATTCTTAACTCTGCCTTCTTGTGTCCTCAGTCACAGACTCTTTAGGTGGCTACAGATGTAGAATGTCTTGATAATTGAAATAAAACCTTTATTGGTTCTAGTAATTGTGATCCTATGGTATCTATTATTAGCCTTGCCACCTCTTTTCTAGATAAACTGGTCTGACAGTGATTTATTAGACAGAAGGAATGGAGCATCTTAATTAAGATCTTTCCTTACCTGGATCAAAGCCAGGGAAAGCATTAACTCATCTACTTTGATCTCTGTTTTATAAATTCAAGTAACTTGATTAAAGTATTTGGCTTCATTTTAGTCAGCAACTTTTTTTGTGTACTACAGTTTAAGTCTGTCCCCACAATCTACATTTTGACCACGTGGAAAAATGCTTAGAAATTTGCATAGGTGAGAACTGTCCTGCATTTCATACTGCCCCCACATTTCACCAGCAAGTTGATTAGACCATGCTATTGTTTTGAAGAGCTCGTTCTTGTTCCGTTTTGTTTCTCCTGCAAGTACTTCTGCATTCTTCATGTTTAGAAAGGGGCAACATAATGGCTCTAGCTGGAAGCTGGAGATGCTTTCACTGGATGCAAAGCTTAGCTTCAAGGACAAATCTAAATAGTTAGCTCTGAGTAAGCAGATACCACATCCAAAAATCAGTCCTTGTTCCTATAATACGTACATGATCCCTGGGTTCTGTGTCAATTTACAGAGTTCTGAAGCTGATTAATCTGCTGTGGTTTTGCTGTAATGAGATGGGGAGGATATTGCCAGTAGATGCTACATGAACTACAGCAAAAAATAATTCGGGAATTAGGATTACATCCTAAATGAATGGAAGATTCTCAGTTTTACACCAGACTTCGTACTATTATGTAACCATAGCAAATATTATTAAATTCCAGGCCATTCCTATCCTTCCCCTTGAAAAGGTGAGCCTTAGTAAAGTTGCCAGGTGTGCTTTCCAGTTTGCACACAGGCTATATGAAAGCCTGTGTAAAATCTGCACAGCTGAAATATCCTGTGATTCAGAAGTATAATACTTGCTGCTCTAACCCCTTCGTTTTCTCTTAGGCCTGCAGATCAAATCTTCAGCAGGTCTCCAGGGAGAGTGTTATTCACAACAGCCTGGGCTGTACATTGACCTAATGTTCCCGCTATGCTCCTGCTACATGAGCTGGATTCAGACATATTAACTTCATTTTTGGCAGCACTTGGAGCAAAGCTCAAATTGTGTTCAGGCATGTGCATGATTCTGTTATTAGCTGTCAAATTACTAGAAACAGTTCTGTGGCAAATCAGAAAGAAGATTTGCGGTGCTACTTCTGATGACCTGAATTAGGCTGGCTTCATGGGACTAGGGACAAAATATTTTGGTTTTTCAGAAAATATTTGTGACTTGAGGGAAGACTTGAGAAGCATGCTATGCTGCGGTAATTGTGTATGGTAAAGTATTTTGGACACAGTGGACCTAATCAGCTTTGAAAAAATGAAGAATACTGTAAAAATCTACTTGTATCAAAAGTGTTATTCTTCTTGAATGTGAGATGTAATTGTGCTGAATTAGGAATTCTGTGCTACAGAAAAGTAGGGTTAGGTCTTGCCGTAGAGAGTGAAGAGAGGATATAAAAAGCATAGGCTGTTTTGACAAGATCATTAAATCTTGGAATCTACAAGCTTTTATTTAATGATGATTCAGTAAAACCAGGTATTGTTTATGACAGTAGTCCTTAGTGAATCTGGGCCTTTTGAAGTTGTCAATAAACCACCATGCTGGTGTAGTTTCCAAAGGAAAGTCTTGCAAAGCCCTCTGGGGTTTTCTTGAAGCTCTCCAGTCAGGACCATGCTGCAGGCTTCTGCTGGGGCTGCTGCTCAGAGTCAGGGGTTTACAGCTCCCATTTCTGATATGCCTACCAGTGAGACTGTGATGATTGTTGTCACAAGCTTGTATGTGCTTGTAGAGGAAGGTTTTTAATTTTCAGATGTGTGAAGTCAAGGCATTGTTTCAGCTTCAAAATGAAGAAGAGTTTACCACAGCTCTGAAATGTCACCCTTTTCATTTGCTGGGTGATAGGCAATGTAGTTTACAATTTCCGAATATCCTTGTGATATTAAATCTCTGTCAACTAGACAAAGAGTCTCATAAATTCTCAGGTCATCCTTTGTACATAAGAAGGTAACTTTGACTGGAGTCCAGTCTCCTAAGCTGGGCTAGTAAGGTTATATATATGTCAAAGGGGAGGGTAACTTATACACTGGCATCAACAGAAGCAGAATGATCAACAGAAGCAGAATGATCTGGAATCTGCCACGGTTCTGCCATTGTAATCACGATTTTGGGATATTTTACTCCTCTATTGAAACACATTATTCCTGTATAGAAAAATCTCCTGAAGGCAGTAGTTCTTTCCATAGCTAGACGGGAGTTGGGAGGGACAAGCATCCCAAATGTGGGATGTAGCTGCTGAATTTGTGGGTCTTGACTCGCTCAAGGAAAAAAATCACTGTGAGGTAACCTGGCTGGCTGTAGGATTGCAGAGTTTTGGTAACAAAGGAATGTAACACACATTCTTGAACCCAATCCTAGCTTTAGTTTCCTGCTCCCATGAGATTTTCAGTCAAAACTAGTTAAAAATCGCAGGCAAACAAGTGTTTTTTCATACTTTTCAACTAATTTGATTAATGTGGAGTTTAAGATTTCCTTCTGGTTTTCTAGGAAAGTGGTGGCAAAGGGATAAAAACTGGAGTTTGATCTCTTGCTATGTTTCAGTATCTATTGGTATATTTTGTGTACAATTTTAAGGGAAACAAATAGAAGATTTTCCACAGAAATCAAAATGTGTCCTTTTTTTTTTCTGGGATGAAGATTAGTGTTTCCAATACTTGGACAAACCTTGGCAAGCAGTAGCATGGTGCTACTCACTGCTGTGAATGTTCTTAATTGTTCAGTTATAGTGGCCAGTCACATGGAAGTATGGGGGTAGGAGAAGGGATTACCAGTGACTTGGACACTGTTAAGTCACAGCTGTACTAATTAGCAGAAAGAACAGTCTTTCCCCTAATGGGTCACAGCTGTGATTAATCAAAATAAGTGGGATAAAATGGGTGGGCTAGCAATTCAGGAGAAGCTTTCCAAGAAAGAAGATCTGGAGAAGAGAAGAGCCTGGAAAGCCAGAGTAAGAAGACCTGGAGAAACAAGAAAGCTTCTGGAAAGCCAGAGGAAGATGACCTGGGGAAGGCAGGACTCTGGAAAGCTGCTGGAGGAAGAGGACCTGGGGAAGAGAAGACCTGGAAAAGAGAGGACTCTTTT
>VWZN01013917.1:177316-241688 GCA_013396955.1 Regulus satrapa | reverse complement strand
TTTTTTATATATATGAATAAAGCATGCGTTTTTAACCTGATGTTGTTTTCAGATAGAGGAAGTAACAGACTGCAGCCAGAGCACACCACAAAGAGCTGGGGCTGCAGAGAAGGCTGAGTGGCAGTGTGGCTCTGTGGCCCTTCTGCGTGGTTTCAGCCAGCCCAGTCCTCACCCCTGGGAAGCCTGTGGTAAGCCAAGCAGTACAGAGCTCCTGCCATCCATCAACACAGGTAAGCAGGGCCTAGAAAAGGAGAAGGAGTTCTGAGGAAAAAGGAACAACCCTGAGAGACCCAAAGAGGAGTGAAAGAAGGAGGAGAGTGGCTGCTGTGACAGATGTGCTGTGAGCTCAGGCTGGGGCTGATGGAGCCAGAGCTGCTACTGGAGCTGAGATGTGCCACGGGTGTTCCACTGTCAGTGCCCTGTGCAGGGGGGCTCCTGAGCTGCTTCTGGGTGGCTTCTGAGCTTGGCTCCTGCAGTGGCAACAAGAATCCACCACCAGTGGGTAAAGAAACTTTCCCAGTAGAAACTTAGAATCAGAGGAGCAGATTTCAGCGGGGTTGTTATGTGCACTGAGTGACTCTCACTGTGGGGAGGAACTATTGTGCACTGAATGTGTCTCACTGTGAGCCTGCAGCACTAACATCTGTAGTCCTGGTGCAGCCAGAAATAACCAGCGAGTACAGCCTGCTGTTTAACCCTACAGTAGAAGCTCACTGCTTTCAGAGTCAAGGCAGCTGAGCTAGAAGAAGAATGTATCTGTACCCCTTTACGTGTTACTAACTGGAGCTGTGTGATATTAATTATTTTCTACCCCAAACAAGAGGGCTGATGCAACATGGAAGTAACAGCAAGGGATGGAGTCTAAATTTGTGCTCATTGCCCTGCTGGAGCTTGTACAGCCCAGCTGAGAGCTTGCAGGCCAGCAGGAAAATATTGAGTGTCTGGATGTGTGGAGATTTTGCTATGACAGCTCTACAGCTTTGTAACATATCGGAGAAAGAGCATCAGCATTCAAAATGCTTCTGATTTTCTTTTTTTAAAAAATGAATTTGGTAAGGGATGTGCAATGTTTGGAATTCAGGCTCTCTCAGGGCTTCATTGTTGACCATCCCAGGATGGCACAGAAATTCCAGTCCTGTGGGTAGATATAAACTACCCTTGTCTACTTCCTTTCCTTTCTGAATAAAATAGTGTTTTGTTAGTGATGACTGGGCAACACTTGGTAAGTGTTTGCAGTACAAGATTACAAAGGATTGCAAGAATTGAGATGAGATGCGTGATGTCTGACAGAGCTGTTGAAAAGGAGGACTTGAGAAGGAGGGATAAGCTGTAAAGTTTTGTTATGAAGGAAAGCTATCTAGTTTCACACACCCTCACACTCTCAATATGTGGCCATTCATCCATAGCCCTGTTTTAGAATTTGTCTTTGGGCGCTCCCTGCCTTAACAACTCTGTGATGTTATTTGAAGTTAATGTTAACAAGCTGTTGTCAACCATCCTTGGAAGACAGAACTATGCCTGTGATGCAGGTCCTTTCTCTTCTAACCAAAAAGGATGGGGAGCAGTAGCAAGTTCTGGTACAAATCCTTCTTGGATCACCAAAGTAAAATTTTCTTTGCTGGTTTATTTATGTTATTTAAGCTGTTCAGTTTCCCCTTTTTTTGACACCAATAGATTCCAGACCAAGTCAACAGCCTTGGCATCCACGTTATCCCATGGTACTAGGGGAGAAAGGAGAGAAAAGATGTAAAATAGGGTCATGTCTGATGTGTGAAACCCCTGTTACCCTAAAATTTGTAAGAAATTTGGAGATAAGAATGGTAAAGTCAAAAATAGCATATGGGAAGCTGATAGCACTGTAAGGGGTAGGCTGTTTATAAACATCACCTTGAAGAGAGAAAAGTCAGGACTGGAGTTTATAGCTCAGCCGGCAAACAGAAGCTGCTAGAGCTCCTGAGGCAAGTAGGTTTAGTTCCTCACTTTGCTCTGCTTCTAACAATTCACAACCCCTCCTACCTCCAAGTGATCTGTGATTGTTGGCATGGAGATTCAGAGGCAGAAGAAGCATCCTTTAAAGTAGGAGTAAATGAAGAACAAAGTGGTTGAGTGTTTTTCAGTTCCTAGCGATGGTCCTTCAACTTTTAACTGTACATGAAAATGAAAGCATTTAATGCGCCATCTAAATAGTCTCCTTGGACTAAAGCTGAGTTAAGTATTTATGGAAAAGTATGTCTGTAATTAAAATTGCATAATGTTCTACCTGGTGTGGTCTCTTCTTTGGTTCTTGCCTTTTTAGCAATCTCAGATCTGTGAGACAATGATGTCCTGACAAACAAAATCAGATAATGTAAGTCTGACTCTTCACTGTGATAGTAAGAAGCTAATATGAAATTTTTGAATGTGGAGAACGATGGGTGGAGTGGATTCTACATCTTGACTTTTGAGGAAGTTCTGAAAATGTTGCTGGTTTCTGAGATTTAAATCTCTGAATAATTGAAAAACTAAGAGTGGTTTGGATTCTATCCCTTCTCTACAAAGCCTTTCCTAGCTAGCATTTAAAAAAGTGGAATTTCATTAATGTTGTACTATTGGCAGAGTCCCATTTGGTAACTCACAGCTACTTTCTATTTTAGAAATGAAAGAACATTGACTTTGGCTAAATCAGACTCTGAATAACTACTGCTGAAGATACCTCTCTTGCAAGTTCTAATGTAAGCCAGGCTTTTTAGCTTGTCTTTTAATCCCCTTGAATGCCTTTTTGACTGTATGGGAAAGGGGCTTTCCTTTTGCTATAAGCCTACTGATTCTAGCTGCTGTTTTGCTTAATTTTTAGATTTTGGTCTAAATATTAAATGGTGCTTCTAATAGTATTAGAATTTCTGAAATGATAAAGCATTTGTTCACTAAGGAGAAAATAGAAGGCACTGAAATATGCCTATTGGTTATTAAAAAAATATAAATCATCCTTGCTGCTATTGCTAGGAGGAGAAGTAATAATAATAATAAAAATAATTAAGGTACAAAAAACTATCCTGGTCAAAATGATAACCAGATTGTGAAATCTTGTTGGATTACCTTTACTAGTGAACTCTAAGCCAAGCTCTGAAAGCAGCTTCAGGCTTCCACTCTTTAAATGATACCATTCTTTAAATTATTCCACTCTTTAAAGTATATTCAAAATAACCAGTGAAGCTCTTCAGACTTGTTCTGTAAAGTGGTCTGGAAACTCCTGCTGCAGCTGAGGGGTTTTGCTTTTATTATAACTGACCAAAGAAAAACTCAAAAAATCTGAGCTGGTGCAGAAATAGTGAACAAAGCAATATGCTGATCTACCCGGGGAATGTTTGCAAGCTGGTAGGCAGGGGCTCATGTATGTCAGATGCCAGGGTCCCGGTGTCTGATTTCTAAAGGAACTGGATTTCTGGCCTTTTTTATTTGGAGCTGGAATCTTGGAGTATGTGGAGGTGGGTGAGACTTTTTTGTGTTGTCTTCTACGAGGTAATACTCTCCCAGTGAGGCATGAAGCTCTTTCAGATGTGATAAATGAATCTATGCAACATAAGCATTTGCTAAAAGTCATCAATTCACTGAGGACTTGCTCTCTTATGCTGACATTTATTGGCTGTTTTTAAAAAGCAAGAACAGTACTGCACTGACAGAGAGACACAGGAGTTTTGCTTTGCTGCTCATACCACCAAAAGGAAGAGAAGGAAGGAACAGGGCAAATGATTAGGATGCCCATGAGTTCTAAGCCTAGGGCAAAAGAAGATTAATGGTGCCTGATGAAATTTTTCCACTTGTGTAGCCATGACTAACACTTTGAGGTGCTCTGCACTGTGGTATTTAAAGGTAGTGGGAAGACAGAGATAGAATTATTCCCTGTTTGTGTTTTCCATCTGTTCTGCTTCTCAGCTTTTTCATTCACAACCACCTTTCCCCTTTCAGTGAAAATCAAACTTAATGCCTGAATCTACCTTTTTTTTTTTTTTTTTTTTTTAAATCAGTGCTGATTTTTACCAGGTAAGCAAAATGAAATTGGATATTCCTGGCACTGGAATTGTGGGACTAATTATGCTGCTTGTTCCCCCTGTATTAGCTGCAGACTACAGGCATGCTCTCTCTGTGCACTCATTTTCCTAGTTGCAGGGAAGGACAGCTGGAATGAGACTCCAGCCCTGGGAGTCTCTCAGTGAGAGACTCTTCAGAGAATGGTTTCCATCACCTTAATTAGTTCTCTGCAGTATCTTTTTTCTCCTGATTACATGAGGTCTGACATCCTGGGTTATGGTGCAAAGGCTCCTTGCCCACGGTGTTTTTTAAAATATTTCAAAAGTTTTAATTAGATGCCTTCCTAACTGTTGAGAAGATATTCCTTGACAGTCAGTTTTTCTAGAAATGGCATCTTAAGACCAAGACCCATGGAGTCTGTGGAATCAGAGGAGATCTGAGCTGATTTTTTAGAAATTCTGTTTGACCTTGAGTAGGTATCTTAAAGGCCAGTCCTGCATGTGTGGCCTTGTGCTGCAAGTAGTGGAGTTAATGGACAGTGAGCTCTTTGAAATTCCATAAAGAGCTGTTGGGGACATACTGTGATGTCAGCAGTAACTATGTTGGTAATAGTCATGCTTACTGCAGACTTTGGGATGAATAGGTGCTAGCAAGAATTTGTCTGGTGTATCTCCCCAATATTCCCACTATGCTCTTTCTTCCTTCATCTCAAATGCTTTCAAGGCTCACCCTGAACTTATGAAGTAATAAAATAATTAATAGAAAACTCAGAGAAAGAGTGTAATGGAATTCTTTGGCTGTTCAACCAGCCAGAACCAGGAATAGAAATTACCACTGTAGTGAAGAGTGTGTGTGTGTATATAAGTATACATATATTCTAAAAAGATTTAGTTTTTTACTGTGTCAGCTGAAGGCACCGATTTGCAAAAAATGAAATTTGACAAGTAGATGTAGTGTTCTGTGCATATATACTGGCTAAAAAGCAGACGGGGATTTTTCATACTCTTCAGGGCATCAGATTGGGATGGCCAGGGTAGGACATACTAATTTAGTTTATTTGCTTCAAATTCTGACCTTTAAAACTGACAAAACAGCACTTTCTCCTCAGAAAGATTTAGTACAGAGATCAAATAAAATCCTGAGGATTTTTTATGCGAAATCATGAGGTACCTGTGATAACCTATCCAAGTACCTGTTCTTCAAATGTATTTGTTTATTCTATGTATGGTTTCTCTGTAAGCGTAATAGCAAGGGAATAAAAGAAATATGTTTTCTGAATAGTTATAAGTATATCCTAATTTTTGCCAATACATCTTTGCACAAAAAGTAATTACATAGGATTGATAAATGCTTTTGCCTTTATAGAATAATTATGGAACATTCCAAAGGGATAATAAAAATAATTTGTTATTTTATGGAACAGTTTAAACTGCAACAACTAACAGACAACACGCTTAAGCATATGCACAAATGAAAGAAACATTTAATTTTATAACTCAGTGCTGCTGGGGGATTTCTTCCCACTCTATACTCAGCTCATAAAACTTCAGGTGTTTCTCACTAATGCAAGTTTGTATTTTCTTGCAGTTTGATGAGTCTCAGCAGTCTTCCAGTATTCTGAGTAACAATGAATTTGTCAATAAAAATAGTGTTAAGAATGCCTTAAAGTTAGAGTTTGATGATGGCCTGACTTGACTTTATTGCGACATTGTATACAGGCATGTTAAAAGACAAGTTCTGTCTGAAGAGCACAACAGTTAAAAAAAGGCCTGTGAGTGAGACAAAGCTGTAAAAGTGGATTGACTTGTCAGAGGTCACAGAACTTGACAGTTGCCATGCCAAACTTGGCATTTCTCGAGCTCCAATCCAGAAATGATCAAGCTGAGACGTGCTCAGAAAATTGCGGGGCTTTGGCCTTTTGTCACTTTTCCTTTTTATTTTCAGAAAAGACAAATCAGAAGTGTGAAGCTTCTCTGTATGTATGGGTCAACAAACTGCTCTTACCGTCAGCGCTTGCACTGCAGCCAGGCATGCTGCAGGAATCTGGGCTTGCATTGGTGTTTATTCTTCTGCAGCTTCTAAGAACATTTATTATGGCACTGCGTGGTAGAGGAGCAGTTAATTTACACTTGCTGATTACTCTTTGGATAAGTTGTCATGGGAAAGGAAGGAGGTGATCTGAAATTAACTTTAAGTATTGTGGGCATGGGATCATGAATTTAGCTTTTGAGTCCAATAAAACCACAGGGACTTTGTCTTCAATGGATGACACTGAATTCAAACTATTCCCTGGTCTGGTCATAAACAAAGGCCAGAAAGTGCTTCATGCTGACTGTTAAACCTTAAACACTCCCTGAGTTTGCTCCTGTTCTGGACAGATGTGAGTAAGTGTTGTTGAAAGCTCTAGATCGTTTATCAAGACATAAGTACATATTTACTAGTACACACAGAATGATGCAAGGAGAACCTTTCAGTTCTGGATGCTGATCCAGAGTCTAGGTTGGATAGATTTCACATGTGTTTTGTGTTCGTGAATCCTTGTGGAAGAGGGAAGACGTGTGATAAAAAATCCAATCCAAAAGACCTTGGAACATTTTAATGAAGAATTTTGATTAGTTGAGATAGGTGTTTCTTTCATGGGCAGGTGTTCCTCAAGCTCTGCTCAGTTATGTGCAATGTTTCCACCTGTCAGATAACTGCTGCCTTGAAGGGGCTGATGTGGAACCATTGAGCTCTCATTTCAAAGGAGATGGAGGCGTGGGTTCTGGCAGTGAAGTCACAAGAACAGCTGAATTGAAACATTACTTTTGGTNTTTTTTTTTTTTTTGGTGTATTTTACTTGGATTCACTATTGACTATAGAAGAATGCCATAGTATGAAGGAATGAGGGCACTCACAGTTGCTATTAAAAATCAGTAGATTCCACATCTCAAATCCAGGCTTTCAGTTTAGGTTTTGTCCTTTCCTTCTAGTAGAGTAAGATGTACTTTTTATTATTCGCCTCTGCTGCCTTTTTCTTTCTGAAACTGAAAACCATGTTCTCAGAGGTGTCCGAGAACAGGATGTGACTAGCCACATTAAGGGTGTGAAGAAGACACATTTGAGATTTGAGCTAAAATAAAATAACCAAACTCTTTTTAAATACTGCATTTTCTGAAGACTTGCTCTGGAATGGTGAAGTGCTACATTCCATCTTACACAGTGAGACCTTGCTAATTTTGTCAGTATATGTGATTAAACAAGAAGTAACTTGCAAATTATTCATTCTAAACACTCTGTTCAAACTTTGGAGGGGAAAACACCCCAGTCTATTCTTGAGTTTACTGAACCTAGAAGTACAGGAATTTGAATTATCTGGCCTATACCTTCCTTTTCTCTCTAGTAAAGATAGTTAAAATTATATCAGATATTCTGCAATGGTACTAAGCTGCATCAGTCTTGCTGAACAATACAAACATAAGCTGAAGAGAGTCAATTAAAATAATTGTGTAATTAGGAATGTATGTTATTTTCATCAGTAATTCTGTGCATGAAACTGTGTGTGCATGTAATTGGGTTTAATTGCATGCTGAAAAAAAATAGACTGACTATTGCTCTTTTTGATGTAGAACTCTCTCATGCTTTCGAAGCTCTGGTGTCTGTGTACCAAGGACACTTAAAACAGATGTTTTAGAATTTACTTCTTCTACTGGTTGACTTACAGCCTTGTGAGTCAGTGTCCATTCCATAAGAGCAGGAGAACAAGTAAGAGTGAAGTTGCAAGTAACAGCTGTTCCTTGGAGGAATTCCAAGTGATTTGAATGTACAAAGGAATGGGAAGATGCAGTTGAGAAAGTTAGCTTTGTACTCTGATTTATGGTTCATGAAATCTGTTTTTGAGAGGACTTGCACTTTTTCTCCTGTGCAGAAGCAGCCAGAACTTTGATATGAGTATAAAAATACATTAATCCAGTCTGCTTTTCTTTGTCCAGCTTGATAGGCACTGAAAGCATCAACTGTGAAGGAAGTGCTACTCAGTCTTGGACTGTAGAATGATCAGGGCAGATGGTAACTTCAGGAAACTGAGATGCCAGATTCTAACCTGTCAGTTCAGAGCATGGGCAAGCTGCAGCTTTATAGAGGCTTAACACTGCCAAATTTGAAAGATTTTATAGGACTAAATAAGAAACATTCCTGACAGCTTGATAATTTTCAGTCTGTGCTCAAAAGCAGATGGATATAAAAGCTTTTAGACTTAACAGTTGTTTAAAAATGTTGACAAAACAGTGTCTTTGCATTGAGCAAATAAACTCTTCCTGCATGGCTGGAAGAAAAACTCCAAGACTGAGACAGTCTTTGTGGGAAACATCATCCAAAATTACTTGGGACAGGGAGAAGTGATTAAATGAGGTCTTAAACACAGAAAATGTTGGGTTGCTTTAGCTGTTAGTCTGGCAGTTGGGACTATAACAGGCACATAGCACAGGGAACCTGGCGTGGCAAGGGCTTGGATCTCCTTGTTCTGCTGCCAAATGTGATTTGCCAACTAGCCTGCTTTGGCTGTGACTTGGATTCTTGGCTCCCAATCTGTGCTTTGCACCAGCTGTGTGTCAGAGGGAGTATTCTAAAGAAAGACTGGAAACCAAGAGAGGCTGAAGTTTACCATTACATTCCACTCTGCTTTTTTTCTGTGAGATGTTCCTGCAGAAGAAAAAGCTGATAGAGATGAGCTAGGTGAACATTTGTAACAGCCCCCAGGAAGCACAGTGGCTGTACAACACCAGGGAGGCTGGGCTCTGCTCCAGACAAAATGCCTCCTAAGCTTTATGAAGGTTGAGGGTTAATTAGAGGCTGCCAGCTGAACAATAGCTTGAAGAGTATTCAGAGGCATTGTTTTGGAAGGGGCTCTAATGAATGCCTGAGAAGAAAGAGCTGCTGTTGAAATATGGGGCATGATCTAGCATGGATCAAGGACAGCAGAGGGACACTAAGATTGGAGTTGGAACCTGTTAGCTCTTCATGGTGACACCTATGGGTTGTTATTGGCTTCTCCCCTAGACTAGAAGAGGAGCAGAAGGTTTCAGATGAAGTTTGGTCCAGGTGGGAGAATATATGGATGTGACTCCACAGAAGCCTTGTTTTTGCAGTGTTGGGTCAGTTTGTACAATATTTTTTCCCATGTACACAAGTCTAGCTTCTATCACTTGTACCATGCTTAATCAGATGCCCAGTAAACAACTTAAATATGCCAGGTAGGCTGAACTTTTTCTTGGGTTCAACTTTGTAAAGAGGTTTTCACTAGTGCATTGCACTTCTGGTATGGTACAAACAAGTTGCAGCTGAGGTTGCTTCACTTCATGGTTTCATATAGATAAATATTCAGCTATCAGCCTCTTTAAATCCATGCTATTAGCTGCCCTTTCAAATTCCATTGTTCTTAGCAAGATGGGATCCCTGGAGTATTTCATTGCATCTTTGATCTGGAAATTTTTGGCCTTGGGGCTTGCTTTCTGATGTTTTAGTATCTGGTCAATTTTATACAGAAAAGCTAAAGATAAGCCACAGGGTGAAATAGTTTCCTGCTATTAAATAATGCATTACAGCATTTCATTTCTCTGATGCTGTGTTTTTGTTTATCTTCAATTTTCAGTTTGTTCTGTGGATGTGTTTATTCATTGTCATGAAAATCATTGTTCTCAGAGATCTATGTGCAAAGCAAAGACTAAATGGTCTGTTTGCTAACATCAAAGAAAAAAAAAGGTGATTAATTTTCTTGATATTGAATTCTGTGTATTCTTTCATGCCTCTGCTTCTGTTGAGTGCTTAGAAAATGAGTTGTTCCACCTAAAATATTGTATAGAATACTATACGGTAAATTTTTCTACTTATATGGAAGAAAAGTTGAGGACACTTTGCTAACACTAAAATTGATGTCAGCAAGGTTCAGTCCTTTCTGAAGATCTTATGACTTGTTGACTTCTTGGTGTCTGGAATTTTAACAAAAACAAACAAACAAAAAAAGTGTCAAAGTACCTGTATTTAGAAAAACCAGGAATTCTGTGCAATTCTGGAAAAAACCATGACTGCTACTCATGCTTTTGCCTCTCTGTGCCACACAGCTGCCAGGCTCCAGCTGCCCTGGCTTGTGTTCTTAGTATGGGGTGTCCTTCTCTGGCCCTGTTCATGTATGCTCCAAGAAGAAGAAGAATGTGCAAGCACAGCAGGCAGCGCATTTTGCAACAATTGTCCCCAGAAAAATGCAACTCTGAGAGTTTCAGTAAATGAAAGTGTTCTAAGATGTTTAAACTGAGAAAAACAGCCTGCAGGGATCTTGGAAGTGTGTTATTTTGAATAGTTTATGTTTAAAAGGAGCTAATATGGCTAGGGAAGACAAAGGTAAATATTTAGTTTTCTCCTCCTTTGAGTCTGCGTAAATGAGGTTTTGTGAAGGACACTCTTGTGAATATGGTTTGAATTATTCTCTGTTTTGTTTACGCGCACCACTTTGAGTTGTGCTTCTGCTGTGGGCTTCTGATGGAAGATGATTCAATAATGAAAGTATGAAAATTACCTTGGAGGAAACAGTGCTATCTGAGTGGAGTGCTATTCTATGGTGATAACCTGGACCTCATTCAGAGGTATTTTATGGAATAAAGACTTAAAGAGGAGAAAATGATAAGGAGGCTGTAACATAAAAGGTGCTTTGATAACTGGGAAACGAAGCTGCTAGAGAGGGATCAGAATAGAAATAAACTGGCCTTAGAGTTGAGATTTTGTATTGGCATTCATGTCCCAGGCTATCAATCTCTTGTGACTTAGGCAACACAGTCAGCGTTTCTGCTGTCATTTCTCCCTTTCTGGTACAGACAAGAGCAATTCTGTTCAGATCTGTAATTCATGGGAAAGGAGAGGGATGGAAAGCTCTGAAGGGAGGTCTGAGATCAAGTGTCTGTTTCAGAGGGGCCAGTTAGTGTAAGATTTTAATGTGTTTTCTAGATTCTAGCCTTTCAGTTGTACCAAGGTTGAGTTAGCTCAGTGCTTTATATGGATAGAGTACTTGGAAGAAAATTCCTGTGACTTTCTTCATGGGCATCCCTACTCCCCAGTCTTCCGGAGTTCATTTAGGACCTGTTTTGTTTTGAACACTTCTCTGAAGAGCAGGTCTAGTGAAATCTTTCCTGTGGCTTTGTTCTCATGACTGTATCCTGCTTAATGAAAAACTTGCTTGTTTTTTTTGTCCTGAAATAGACATTTGGTGCAGAGTAAAGAGCTGGCTGAGGCTGCAGATTTTCCTTCAGCAGGGATATCTATCCTATTGCTATTTATGTGTTTGAGGCTTGCAGGAGCCTCATCTCTTGGTGACCTTTCCTCTTTTGTCAAACTGAAATTGCCCAGTGGGGATAGGCGTCGGCAATGAGGAGCCCACATGGAATGGTTGTGTAGGACAAGTGCTTCCGAAAAACCTGAAATATCAGAGAGGCAAATCTGCAATTCTCTTTAAGGATTGTTGGGATGATTTTATGCTGTGCTTTAGAGCAGCATAAAACTTGTGTTAGACCTTCCTCTTTTCAGACTGAAGTCCCTCTTTATTTTTCCAGGAGTTTGTTTTCTTTGTCCTCATTTCTTTACCTGAGGCTGTGCTCAGGATATGGAATGACTACTTTTACTTAAAGCAACAAAAAGGGCAAAAGTAGTATCAAGGTTTCAGGTTGTTGTAATCACCTTAGTGCACTGAGAATCTCTAAAGATAAGGTTCTCTATGTGGAAAAGAATGTTTTAAAAAAACCTGACAAAACAATTGGACTTGTTGGTTAACACCACTCCCCTCAGCACCCCATCATTTAAAATAAGCATTTTGAGGCTTCAGATTAGTAGCTTGTATAAGTTGAAGCTAATGTCCGGTGAAACTCAATTCTTGACAATTTTAGATTTTCAGGTACTTACTGCAGAGCTTTAGAATCCTGCCTTACCTGAGCTTGGAAGGGAGAAACTGTGCTGGAACTAAACATAGGCTGTGTGTGCAGCCATGGGGCTATGAGGGTTTTGGTAACTCTGCCAGTGCTCTCCTGCTAATCAAAATTAATTCCTTCTAAGTCTAATGGTTATATGGTTAAGGTTTCATGGTTAGACAAATGCAATAAATCTGGGTTGCAACTCTTTGTGTTTTCATCTGATTGTCTACTTTTGGCTGAGAGTAAAATTTCTGATTCAAAGGCTTAGGGGTGAGCATAATTAACTTTTTCATTAAGTAATTTTTAAA
Source organism: Regulus satrapa (assembly GCA_013396955.1). Classification (NCBI taxonomy): domain Eukaryota; kingdom Metazoa; phylum Chordata; class Aves; order Passeriformes; family Regulidae; genus Regulus; species Regulus satrapa. The sequence goes on along the minus strand of VWZN01013917.1, from coordinate 229,441 downwards.
AAATTTAAATACCATCATGGTCAAAGACTTTGAGCTTTTCTTGCAAACCCAGATGGTCTTGCCATAAGATAGTCGTAGCTATTGGTGTTGGAAGATATTGTCATTAATTATGTTTCTTAAGACAGCCTAAGGAAATAAGGAATTGCAGAGATGACACTTTATTTGATGATCTCATTTTTGTGAGATGAAGAAAGGAAATGACCTATGTTCAATTAATTTGCTAAAACTTAGTGAAGCCGAATCAACCATTTTGGGTAGATTCTTGAGAGGAGACTAGAGAAAAACTGGGATTTGGGTGAACGAAATAGTTTCCACAGAAGTGGAGCAAAAAGTTGGGCATAGCTCTCTGAGATGATGTAGGAAAGGTTAGTCTTTGTACTAGCTGACCCAAGAGGGTAAAGGTTTGGCCAAATAGTATTTTATCTGAATTGATTCTCTCAACCCAGCTATAAATCAAGGCTTGAGTTGTGCCGTAGGGAGTATGAGACACTGAGTTATAAATCAAGGCTTGAACATTGTACCTGTGAGTATAAAACACTTGATGTTGTTCAAGTCAGGGCTCAAAAAAGTGCCTCTATGAAAAGCGTGGGGAGATAAATTATGGCACTTGAACACTGACTGTTTGGAATATAAACCATGGTTAGATGTCTCATTTTGACTTTAGTTCTTGGACATGTGTGTACCTCACAACTGCCAACCCAAACCAAAGTTTTCCAGTCTCATACGTGCCTGCTGATATGGTAAGCACTTCAGGAGTTATTTCTGTATGCAGTCTTCTCTTAAAAAAAAAAGTGTACTGTACTTTGCATGAAAGAAAAAAGTTCTTTTGATAGCAGGAGATGCTGTATTTTGATATCAAATACCATGAAAATTGCCTACATAATTAAAATGTATATTTTATTGAAGGAAGGTACCTCCTTTTCATTCACTTATAAGGTGATATGTTTTCATCTGGGGAATGTGTTGTCCTAAGCTTTCTAGACAATCTGTTTTGAAGAAGGATCGTGACTCAGTTGCCAAGCAATTTACTTTGGCTAAGAGTTCTTTGAGCTCTCCTGAAGAATACTGATCAGGGATTTAATCTTTGGGTCCCCCTAATTCATACAGAGTAAATCAACTGCTTTTAAAGAGCCCATACCAAATTAATACAGTATTGACAATACTGTGTGGAATCTGACAGACATACATGGCCATGGACAAAATGTAAATCCCTTAATTACTCTGAGACTGATTCATGGCCTCATGATCCGGGCATTGTTGAAGCTGTCAGTCTCGAGATGTGTGAAGAATTCATAGAGGAGGTTTTATAAGTTTTCTGCTTTTAATTAATTATTTCTTCCCTTTCTGTAAATGGCTCTGATTTGTGAGGTAAGGCTCACATTATCCCTCAGTAATTTTGTAAAACTGTTATAGAAAAGATTAAATACCTGTGCTGGCAGTCTTCCTGAACACTCTGTCTGTTAGCTATTAAAACTATTTTTACTTCCATATTGTTGAAAGTCCTGACAGGGTTTTTTAGTTCCCTTTTCAACATCTTTTTACTAAGCCAGAGATTTGCCATCTTTCTAGTTTCCCTTCTTTCTTGTACAAGTAAGAGTGAGATTTACTGTGGTGTTCTATCTGTGCAAGGTAGGAGACATTAACTTGTTGGACTATAATACCTTGGCTTCAAGTTGAATTACAGTTCATATTTCAGTGTCGCAGGGATGCATTACAACCTTTGCTCTGAAGAGTTTTGGTTTAAACAAGGTATATCAGAATAAAATAAATAAATTAGGGTGAGTGCTCTTCGCTTATGTGCAGAACCTCTTTAATTAGAGGACAGTTGACATTTTACAGCAATCAGGGAAGCCTTACTAAGTGCCCGTGTGAAAACTGCACATCTCCATCCATACATAATCATATTTCCAACTGTATCTCTTCCCAGTTTTCTCACAAGCGTAAGTTCTAATCTTTCTTAAAAGTGCAGATGGAAATTTAAGGGAAATTGGTTTGTAACAAATTAGAGCAGTAGTATTCTTTTCAGGTTGATAAATGCTCTATTCCTGTGTATTTCAAGGCTTTCCTGCTGATAGTGGCTCAATTTGGGGACAGAAACAAGTGTATCTCTTCTGTTCTCTCACCTGTGTAAATAAGAAGTCTTTCTTCTGGAAGATGCTGAATATCTAATTTCTAATGGTGAAGGATGGTTAACATGACCTCCAGGTTTCCTGACACACTAGGTAAATGTTGCCTTCTTCTAAGTATTCCTTACTGGAAGTGAATGAGAAACCCCACTACACTGCCTGGAGTTTAACTCCCTGTTCAGTACAGCAGCAGCAAATCCTGAATTCAATTTCTGCTGATTATGAACACAGAAGTTCTGGGGGTTTTGACTGCCTGTTGCACAAGTTGGGTTGCAGTTTGTGTTCTCTGTACAGTGAACTACTGCCCAGTGATACAGGAAAAAAACAAGATATCCCCCCCGATTAGTGAAGTGCTAAGGGAGAGAGAATTTCTCTATTGAAAGGGATAGAGCTGAGTGTCATTATTGGTGAATGAGACCAAACTCATGGAAAACTAGGGTGGAACACCATCTAAGACTCATATCTATTGTTCACTCAATTAGGGGGAAAAAAACTTAAACTTTGTGAAATTATTTAATTAAGGACTAGCTTGTTGAGTACAAACAGACAAACTACAATTTGTACTTGTAAATCAGTGTGTATATTTTCACACTTCTGAATTCTTGGTTTAAGTTCTAATACTGTAGTATAGATTTAATATTATCCAAATACATTTTTCAGTAGCCTATTTGCATATTTCTACATTTTATAGTGTTTTGTTCTTTCACAGCTTGGTTTAATTTCCCTTTATTCTTTTCTTCATTGTTGTTTAGTCTAATTGGTGACCTTGGGCTAGGGAAGTAAATGTCAAATCTTTATTAGTTTCCCACTTTGTATTTTAAAGGCGATTTAGTTCTTCCTTTTCAGAAAATCTCTTTAGTTAAAAGCATATATTTTAATAATTGCTACATAGAACCTCTTGAAATAATTTCTTGTTGCTTGTTTCCAACTTATGGTTATCCAAAATTTTTGGTTTACATAATGTTTACCAGATGATCTGACCTGAATTTAAAGCAAGAGAAACAAAGAATGCACACGTAGCTTCTTCCCTGCAGTAAAGCTGCCAAGCTCATGCCATCTGTGCAAAGTAATTTTATTATTGAAAGGTATATAAAAAGGGCATGGCAGCAGCTCTGCTACCTTTATCCTTCCTCTTTGGTTCCACTTGTGTAGTTGATAGTAGTGGTTTATATTAATTTTTAATTAATAATGTTATTATAATTAACCCAAGTTTCTGGGTGTTGTGATCACTCAAGCTCTAAAAGCTGTTAGTTACTGCCCTGAAGCAAAGAAACTACATTTTCATACCAGCTGAAATAAACATGGTATTTCTACAACTGTGTTTACAAGGATTTATACTGAACTGTGTTACCACAGATTAAGAATCATCCTAAAAAATTCAGCACTCATCCAGGAAGGTCAAATAGTTTATTTGCTCTAAGTAATGTAGAATTTTTTTAAAAACCAGCCCAGGTCATGGATGGCAATAGAAACAGTTGCAGCTGAAACTTAAGCATTCCTATCCTGGAATACTTGTCTGGCCCACGCCTTGTATGGGCACCCATTTGAGCGAGTATTTGTGAAGTATTTAAAACCTGAGGTGCTTGACTCTGCTAGGGAGGTCGTAAATATTCACTAATGACAGGGCTGTGCATAGTAACCCATTCAGTCTCTATGATGTTCTCTGCTCTGAAAACTGAGTTGCCAGCTTAGAGCTGGGTGTCCAAACATTCCCCTTGAACAAGGTGAACACTCTGGACTTCCTTTTTTTTTCAGCAGAAGAGGAAGCATATTTCAAAGATGAATTAAAGGCATGAAATTACCAAAATGGGGGTTTAGATTATTTTAAGTGCAGTTCTAAGGAGAGAGGTCACCTGAGGGCTGAGTAAATGTTCATTCCTTAAAGGAAGGATGGAAGGGAAGGCTCTTTAAGGGGTTAAAAGATCAGTGTGCAGATTTTTGGTAGAATATCACCCTGGAGATCCTGGACTCTTATTTTGGTCATCACAGAGCAGCAAACAATGAATTTTGAATTCTTAAGTGGAGGGAAAAGGTCTCTGTTCAAAAAAGAGTTGCTTTTGTTAAAAAAATATAGCTCAGAGGAGGGCTTGTACTCCTGCACTTTTCCCAGAGAGATGTAGGTTTGGAAGCAGTAATGTGGCAACTGCTGTGGCACAAATCCCAGTAAGGCAGGCTCTAAAGGAAGAAGCAAAGAATGCTGCTCATGGTTAGCTTGCTCAGAATTGGTATCTTTGTGGCTGTGTTTTGAGAATGTATGTTTGAGAATCACCACCGTCTGCCTTGTTTTATACATTGTGAAACAATAATAGGCTGCTTCTGAAGCCATTGTAAAAGCCGAATTTTGTTATTTTTCTTATTTAGTGCAAGTAAAGGGATTGTTGCTGTTCTTTTCAGCAAGTGCAGTGTCCTTGTTTCTGCCTCAGGTTTGAGCTTGGGATATTGAGCAATTACATGAACCAATTTAGACCCTACTGCAAACTTGGTTCAATTCCTTCTGGCAGATTTTAGCCCTCACCTAGAATTACACCTGAAGAAGGCTGGAATCCTTAGGTTGCTATTTTTTTTTTCTCCTTGCTTTGGGTTTTTATTTTCCTGTGAGAATTTTACCAGAGAATTAGCTAGCACTCATGCACACAAATTACAACTGTCTCTCAATATAAATGTAGGTTTGGTGGTTTTCCCCTTTGAATTTTTGAATTAACTCTCTTCCCTACTCCTCCCAGGCTTTTATAGTGCCTGAATTCAAGCTAGCTCACTAGGAATCTATGCTAATGTCATCTTGTATTTGTGGACTCAAGTGTATTTATGGTGTATAGGTTAATTCAGATTAGCCCAACTGTTCGAGCCATTGGTGTTCACAACCAGGAAAATCTCATTCAGCCAGCACAGAGCAGCTCTATTAGTGCAACTACTGAAGCATGAAATAACACCCCCAGCCCTAGTTAGAACGAAGCAGTGAGAAAGACCTCAGAAACCAGAGCTTTTGTTTTCAGTGTAGCTTTACCAAACATGCAAAGGCATCGCTGGCTTTATCAACCTCATCCCTCCTCTGTGTGGTTGTTAACCTGGGAGTTATGTAACTGTGCAACACTCCTCACAGTGCTGTCTGAACATGTTGGGGGCAGTAAGGTAGGATTTTACTTGTACGTTATTCTAACCACTGAAGAATTATGCATTTTATGGTGAATTTAGCTCCTAAAGCACATTTTAGTCCTTAAGTGCCCATTATCCAATTACCAATGCACAGCTCAGATACATTATAAGGGCTTGAAAGTCAATTAAGCCCAGTATTTTATTTTTTTTCTAACTCAATGATTTTTCTAGGACACTGTCCATGATTGCTTGTAATCAGAGAATGAGTGAGCTGAATCTTCCATTTAGGTGTGAAAATATTTTTCATTGCCAGTAAAAGATTAACTACCTTTCATTTCCTTAGCTAGCTGAAATGTGTCAAGGTGCTCTAGATTGTTTCCTCGAGAAAACTCCTGCAGGCTTCCTAGCCCAAAAATGAGCACTAACCTGGACAAAGCTTATCAAACTGTTCTGTGCAGGCACAGGGTCTTCTGGGTAAGAAACCATATTTAAAATTTGGGTCTGTTTTGGCTGGCTTCTGGGTTGCTTATCAGCTTCTTTCAGCGTGGGATTAAAGCTGGAGAGACGCTGTTCTCATTGGGACTCAGATGTTCATTAGTTCTTATCAATATTATAGTCTCACAAGTCGTGAGTTCTCAACACTAACAAGATAGAAATGGTGACAATAGTTTCTCTTTGCAAGGTCTTGCTGTAAACTAAGCAATTACGGATTGCCAGTTAAATTATTTTTGTTCTTAAGCCAATAACCAACATCTTGTTGCTTGCATCACAGACTTTTCCACCCAATCACAAAATATTATGTCAATACCTTATACAATATCACAGTATCACCCAAACCCATGAAGAAGGTGGTGAATAAGAAGGAAAATCAATGCCCTAAAGCCTCCATCTTGCTTTATATATATATTACTATGTCCCCAAACCTCAAACTCTAAGTTTTCCACCAAGTTATCTAACACACTTCTATTCCAACTACACACCCATGATCCCAGTGCCATCACTCAATTTTGGGAGCCTTCTCCAAGGCCTCAGGTCAAATGCAGTGTTCTCCTGGGGGTCAGTGCCTGTCAGCATAAAAAGCCTGAAATTCTCTGTGCCCAGGGTTCCAACATGTTTTTCAGCTTGAATGACATGAATTAGATATTCTGTAGCTCTTATTTTTTAGCCTGTTAACTCTGCTGAAATGCCATGCTGTGGTTGAGGAATCCTTTGTTTTTCCTCAGCTAGAAACTGACTAATTGCCCAAACTTGATAAAGACAATTCCCATTAAATGCATGATACATTTTGCCTGTGTGTATTTTCATGTCTCCAAGTAAAGACAGAGCCATGCATGGTACCAAATACGATATTTTCTCTCTGGAGACCTGTCATATATAGTATATGAAATCAATCTTTGTGTAAGTATGCAAAAAGCTACAGGAATTTCTGTTCCCATGGGAAATCAAGTTTCTTTTCTGATACTGAAAGATGGGAAGGCAGCAAGATCTAAGGTTAGAAGGGAAAATAAAGCTGGTTTTGAGTAACACAATAAAAATAGCATAACATTTCAACCAAAAAAAAGCCTGTAGAAATTGCTGAGGCAAATAGAAACTGGCCATCTGAGATGAATATTTAGATGCTTCTCTTAACTTAGCCTGACCTGAAAGGGGGAGAAATGGAGTTGCATGCATTCAGTATAAATATTTTTGTTCAAAAACTCCATGGAATCTAGTTTGCATCTGCATAAAAGTCATTCTTTCCTTAAAAATAAATCTAGCTTATTCATTACAGCTTTGATCTGACTCAAGGAGAGGAAAAAGTGTTTAAAAACACTCTGAAGACTATCACATCTGGTTCCTTGGCAGCTGTTCTACTGGGCAGATATTTTGGCAGGGTCTGCCAGAGTCCAGAAGTCCAGATATTTCAGTTCTTCCCCAAAAGCAATGTCAGGTTTTTTGGAGAGGGCAGACAAGCCTAGGGCTGAGCTTAGCTGCCTGTAGGGCACTGTACATATTGGAGTACTCAGAACACGGCAAGTCCGGGTTGGAATTTTCACAACCCTAAGAGAAGGAAGGAAAGAAGAAGATCTAGTGAGTAAATCTGAGAAGTCTAGAGGTCAAAGTCAGGAGAATAGGAGTAGGGACACTAGTTGCTATGAAGCTCAGGAGGAATTAAGGAGCATAAGACAGCAGAGAGTCTTGGGGGAGAGTTTTTTCCCTTTCTACCTTTGCGCCCTTCCCCATGCTCCAAGAATTGTGATCCAGGCAGATATTCTTACCCAAGTAGTGGTACTGTTGCTCCCTTTCCTACTGTCATCTTTTTATCTTTTTTTTTTATTGTGTTGATATCTCAAATGCTTTTTTTGTGTTGCTGTGACTCTATAGTGCTCTAAGATGTCTCAAAATTGTCAGTTCCTCCTGAAAGGGGGAGAGAGGAAAGTGCAATACCAAAGTCAGGTAGACTGGGATATTTCTGGAAGTATCTTTAACATCTTTGCTTGTCTTCTCTTACAGCTTAAGATGGAATATTTGGGAGAAGTACTCAGCATGTCTGCCTTGTTATTCTGTTTTTTATACTGCATCCCTAGGAAGTGAGATAGAAAACATAAAGCAGCCTCATGTCTGATTTTTTTTCTTTCTTTTATGTTAGAAGTAAGACTTTAACCTAAACCACTCAAATAAAGGTTTATTGCCCTTTGATTCTTCATCTTGATGTCCTGGGGTCAGGAACAGTCAAGTAATAAAGTAAATTGAGAGAAAACAAGAAGATCTAATTGATTTCTCAGTTGTAATGCTAAATCCAGCTTGTATTCAATGATTCCTCTGATGATAAACCAACCACTATTGTTTTTCTTTTAATGTTGTTTTTTTTGAGTGGGGTTGGCTGTATCAAGATATTTTAGGCAAAATACAGTCCCTGCTACTTCATTTACTCTAGTGTTGACTAATCATGGGACATTTGAGCTACTATATGGCAAAGAGAGAGCTATAAGCTGATTACTGAGAGTGCAGAAAATGAATGATTTTAAGTTCTGAGCAGAGAGATAAGGGTTTCCTGAAGATATGCTGAGATGTATGTAGTTTCTTGTCTTTATCAAGTTGTTGGTGAAACTGCCCCTTCTGTACTGCTTTGTGATATAATCCTGTTCTGGGAAAGATTTCAGTTGTTGACTTGGTGGGTTTTTTTCCAACTGTCCTGTAAAATATATTTGTTCCTTCCACTGAAAATTCAGCAGCTGGTCACTGGTTGATTTGCCTTTAACACTATCCTAATTATCCCCATCCAGAGGCATTCTGGCTTTAATAATGTCCATGTCATTTGCAGTAGAGAGAGGTCTCGGATGAATGGTATTTCTTGCAGTTCTAGAAGTCTCAGCTAACACTAATACAACAATTTAGTGAAGGTTTGGTACTTGTTTGGAAGAACTTTGCAATCAAAATGTCAGAGGCAGGAAAGGAAGAAGGGAAATTATGCACTCAATGTTGCAGAGGTCAGCGACAAGTGTTCCCTTCTAGTCCAACTCTTGTTCTGTCTTTTCGTGTTCTCAGAAGACTTCTGAAGCCCTAATGAGATGACTTTGCTATGATATAAACAAGAATATTGCAGAATGTTTTGTAGGTGTCCAAAGGTGGCATTGATAATAATACATTAAGGTGGAGAGTTAACAGACATATCCAATGGGCAAGTTGATGAAAGAAAAAAATAAGTGGTAGGATGAAGGCAAAAATTTCCTGGAATCATATAGGTTTGGTCAGATCAACCAAGCCACCCTCCCTATCCTCTATCAATGCCTACCCCCTCTGAAAACAAAAGAGGATGGGGAAAAAAAAGGAAAGATGACTGCAGAACAATGCTACCTTATAGTGAACGTTATAGCTCAGATAACAGAAGCTTTAGGTTCTCTCATGATCACATCTTGAGTTTCATTCAACCCCGGTATCCACATCGAAGCTTCGATGTATCATGATGACAATTTCAATCCCCTCTCAAAAGCTGCCCAAAAAAATAATTGTTTCAAATCAGTATTAGTAGTAGCCATCATCAAGTATTTGAAAGTAATAAACACTGAAGGGACAAGGGAAATACTAGGGACAACCAAAACAATTTTCTTTATGTGACTGCTAACTGGATTATTTTCATAAATCAGGCAACCTAAATTGATTGGTAAGAAGCAAGCAAAACTGCTACCAGTTTTTGGATGGGGATGGTGGAGAGAAACAGCTCTGCTTACTACTGGAAGTCGGCTCCCTGTCTGAAATCTGAATTGTAGCATATCTGCTCTCTAAACACAAAAGTGATTTGATGGTGTTACTTTGAAAGCTCCACAGCTCACACATGAAATATGAAAACCATGTAATCATTGATACTATTTTTGTTTTATCTAAGTGCACATATTGTGTACTTCTGGTTTGAATGCAAGTAATTGTGGAGAACCCTGATGTTTGGCCATAGCTCAGCTGAAACTAAAGGATTCTGTACTTTTCAGACTACATGAATTGTTCATGTAGGGTCTATATCTGGGGATCATTGTTTTTTGTGGGATGAATCCTTGATTTTGTTTGGGATCATTATCCCATGTGGGTTATTTCACCTTTCATCAACACTGAAACAGGCCATAGTGGCTTTTCAAATGGAAATAAAATGTCTGACAATCTCAGTTATATGTACTCCATTAACATTGGTCTAAGTAATATAAAAATTAATTGTTTCTGTCTAGAGTTACTGCTACCTACTTTATTACCAAATATTTAGCAAGGGACACAAGACTCCAGAATTCTCCTCTGAATTCTTAAATATTAAACCAGTACTGATTCATAGGAGGTATTCTGGACTCATTCTTCTGGGTGTGCATCAGGGTAGTTTTGACATTGGAAAGCTATTTTACTCCCTGTTTTGTTGTTCTGTAAAACATCCTCCAGTGAATGAAACAGGAGGGGTGATTTAGGTGACTACTTTGACACTGAAGGAAAATAATGATTTTTTAAGTGTTTATGTAAGGCTCAGGGTTTTTGTAACACTTTTTTTCCTAATTCAGTTAGCTTCTTCGAAGACGTCACTGTTTACTGCTGCTATTGCCAAGGAGCAGAAAAGCAAGGAAACACACATTTTCTCTTAGCTTAAAGAAAGAATTTTTCTTTGAGTGCAAGAGGGCACAGGTTTCAGCAGAACAGGCTGAGAAACTAGCCTGAGGGCTTGTGTAATGTATAAAAATACAGTGCTCTGCAATAGCAGAACCAACCTGCAAATTTAGCTCTAAATATCCAAGAGGAGAGGTGTCATGGGGCCTTGAGAGGAGGAAGGCATTTCCAATAATTAGTGCTTTAAAGTGACTCCTTTTGGAGCATGGGAAACAAGTCTGCCTCAGGGGAGGGTTTGGTTTAGTGGGCAGTGAGCCCCTGTGTGCCAGGGTGTGCCAAACACGCTCACCTTGCAGGTGATCATCCTGCCATGCTCTGATCAGTAAGAGCCATCTCTTTCTCTTACAAGCCTGAGTCACTTTGAAGACAAGTTGATTGTTTCTACCCTATGGATTAGGCCTGTTGAAGTGTTTCAAACTATCATGAGCATATTTTCTTACCCTTGCATAAAAATATTTCTTTAAAGGATTAAAGCGTTAAACAAGTTTGCTGTAATGAAGCATCAATTGCTGGAATAATGAGGCTTGAAGGGTTTGTGTTCTGATAGTTATGAGCTTTTTGCTTGTAAAAGATAAGGTGCCTTCTTGCAAAGTAGAATTCGCTGAATGTTAATGTTTAAGTGCTTGATAGTGTTCTGTCACTGGCCAGTGACTGCTTTCTTCTGGAAAGGCCACTTAGAGTCACAAAAAGAACTTAGGCATATAATGAGAAGCATATGAAAATGGTAGAAATATAAAAATATTCCCTTCCCCACCATCTGATTATTCTCTAATTGTTTGCTTGTGATTTAAAGTGTGTTTTCTTGCTGGAACCAGCAGACTAATGGCACTGACCTGAGAACAGAAGTAATCTCCCTGTTCTTAAGGACAAGTTTGCTTTAGCTGGGTTTTATGCAGCCCTTCAGAAAATCAAGGTTTAGGGTTATTTTGATGCAGATTAGTTGTATGGCCTCTCTGAGTAGTTTAACAAGGCCAGAAATTCAAGTGGTAGCTGCAGTGTCTGCTCCAGCTGGTACCTGAGCTGTGTGAAGGCACACAAGACCTGTGTATTATTACAAGAAAAACTGTTCATTGATTTCTCTCCCTGCTGCTCCTTCCCTCCTGTTGTCACAAGAAGTCAGTGGTTGAAAATTACAGGAGATGAGCCTGTTGTTTACGGGCTGGCTGGGTCAGATCCACACGTGGGGAGTAGTTGTGTGCAATGACTACACCTTTCCTTGGTAGATAAAATGAATTTTGGAACAGCTATCACTGAGCAGTGGTGATACATCTCAAGGTTAATTCCTGTTTCTATCTGGTCAGGACCTTTATTTTTGCATTCAGTGCTGTCTCTTCCCTCATGCTGTTTTGAGTCTTAACCTACTCTCCTGCCTTACACTCCATCCCAATTCTAGACATCTGCTCTCAGCCCCACTCAATGGTTTATTTGGCTTTATGCCAGGCTTTTCCCTTCCTTTTCAGCTTTTTCTAGAAAGTCAGTCTTCTTCTCTCTTTGCCTTGAGTATCCTGCTATGCTCTCCTGCCAGAGCCACTCTTGCAGTTACTTGAATTAAGGCTTCTTCTGTTGGGTGCGCATCTCTAAATTCTGTTTCCTGCAAATAAAATTACTTTAATTTCCATTTTCCTTGGTGGGCAGATTTTCTCTTTTTCTGGAGATTCCTGCTACACAGGGACTCACTGAAATGGAATTTTTGTCTCTGCACTGGATGGGCTGTCCCACTGCTTAAGAGCCTTTATCACTGCTGTGTGTGCATTACTAGCTTATGTGTTTTGCTATAACTTAAATCTGCTGTAAATGCCTATGCTAATGATCTTCCATTATTTCTCTCCAGCCTAATTGCATAAATGTCATTATTTTAGTTTGCATATGTGTTGTGGCAGGTGTGTGGGCTATGTGACGTGGTGGCACTGCTATGTCCAGTATATGTCCTGTGAAGTTTAGCAAATGAATTTTAAACCTTCTCTCCAGTGTGGGTGGTTGCTTCATGTATGTAGAAAATGCGGATAATTTGGGACATTATGAAAGGGATGACAAAAGATGGCAGAAATCCTGGAAGTCATTACAGGGAGGCTCAAAGCACAATATAATTTCTACTTGAACATTAAAATTTCTCTGAGTGTGATACACAGAGTACTTTGTAATAGCAAAATGCTGTTAATAAAAGTGATTTCTTGTTTCAGGTGTGGTGGGTGTTCTTTTTTGTTTTATTTTTGTTTTTTTTTGTTTGTTTGTTTGTTTGTTTGTTTTTTGGTCTCTGTAGCAAATGTCAGAATATTCTCTATGACCTCATGCTAGATCCCCAAAGCAGGAAGCTGTTGACCAGACCAAGAGTTGGTGTTCCTACCTGCTGAGACCCTTGGTTAGGAGTCTCTGCCAAGCACTTCCCCTCACACTCTGACCAGCTTCTTTCATGGTAGGATGTGGTCCAACGCAAAATTGAAAAATGCTCCATTTGCTTCAATTTGTTTTCAGGGAAAAGGCCAGTCCATAACCCCTAACCAGCCCCTATTTTTGTCAAACAACTTGTGAGGAAAAGCAAAAGCCAAAAATATTATCTCAAATTTAAATGCATTGATTTTAAGGGAAATGCCTGGGTTCAGTGGACAGGGACTAGAGCTTATGGAAACATGCCTTTTTGAAACTAAGTCTGATTTCCATATAAATATGATCGTTGCAACACACTGCATATTGCTTGCAGCAGTAATGGAGTTTAGTCCATGAAGCTATTGTTTTCCAATGCATATATATCTCAGTGAGAGTGAAATATTTGGAGAAATGGAATAACCATGATAGAAGTGATGTCCTGCTACTGCTAACCAGAGGACATTAAAATTAATGCTGTAAATTCACTGTGACCAATTCTTTGTAAAAGCAGTGTTGGAACACAGTTTTTGGAGTGACACCTTCACACGTGAGAGCTTTCAGAGGCACAGACTGCCATGCTGTGGGTCCTGTGGTGTCCCTCCATGAGGATAGAGCTAATAATGCAATTATTATGTGAAAGTAAGGAACACGGAGATCCCATTTTTGTATGTGTTTTTCCTTTTTTTTTTTTTTTTTTTTTTTTTTCTTCTGGGGTTTTTTTTTTTTTTTTCCTTTAGAGGAGTTTTTATGTATATGCAAATAAATTCAGAGTGTAGTTGCTTTCTAGTTTCTAGGAAAGCACATTGATGCCTCTGTATCTCAAATGACATTTAGGCTTACTGCCTCTAAACTGAAGTATTTAAACATAAGGCTTCTGGTGGGGTGGCTGCAACTTTTTGACTCTCTAGAATAAGTACTAATTCTAAGGATAGATATGCTTTTTGCATGTAGGCAGGACTTTTATGTATCTCAGGATTTTCAGCAATAACAAATGGAAAAAAATGCATGAGGCAAAGAGATTTTTTTAAAATCAAATTTTCAGTCAATACTAAGAGCTGATTAACTGAAATAGTTCTATCAGGTCAACTTTGACTGAAAATTGAGTATATAAAGAATGAGAATTATTTCCTGGGCATTTTATATAAACTGAAAAAAATAATTTCTCTGGGTTGCAGGTCTTGAAAGAAAGCAACAAAAGATAATTAGAAAACAATTAGCTGACTGTGAACAGCACAGTGCAGATCACTCACATATTTTTTGAATGTTTCCCAGAATTTGAGAAATGCAGGACTCGTGCTGGGAGACTTTTATTAAAAATTAGAAAGGTGCTTGGTTTAAAAGGTAACTTAACATTTGTGTGGCTGAGTGGGATGAATTTTTTGTTTAAGAAGTTATTGCTGAATGATAACCACTATTGGGTGTGGGTTACAAATTTCACACTAAAGGCATTAAGTGTCAGCCTCTAAGACATGGAGTGCTGCATGCATCTGGAGCTCACTATGGAGGTTTTGCAGCTCCTATTCAGTTGGAATAGAATATTACTGAATGTAACCTTGGTGAGTTAGTTCTGAAAATCTGAGTGGTTTTCCTTGGGTACTTATATATTACAGCTGCAGTGCTGTAGCAAGTTTAACATTTTATTTTCTGTTTTCCATCACTACTAAATAAAGATTCAGGCAAATTAGAGTTGAAAATTCATAAGTGCAGTGGCTTGTTTTTCTTTAGAAAAATCCAAAAGCCAAAAAACAAAAAAAAAACCTTCAATATTTGGAGCAAATTAAGAGGCAATTAAAATACACAGTAGAAGGTGCAAGGATGTACAAGATAGACTGCATGTGTAGCTTCTCTTTTGAAGTGCCCACATAAGGTTAGTTTAACCTTCACAGTGGAACAGACTAAAAAGTTTCCTAGAGGGGCTTGTTCTTTGCTTTTTAATCTGAGATAACAAGGTTCTCTCTGCCCAAGTCACTTTCTGACTTTTGGAACCAATAGGTTTGGCCAGGGAGAGAAAGTCTTCAACCTGCATTTAGGATGATATATCTAGCTTAGAAAGAAATCTACTCTGCTGAGATCTGAAAGAAATAGGGCTTCATAGGTTTTGATTTTCACTTAAATAGTGCTGTTCTGTATTGACCTGCTACTACCTCAGCTGTTCTGCTGAGCCCCCACAGCTGCCAGAGTGGTGATTTGCACATTTTTTGAAAGTTTGGACTAATTTATCTACAAGTCAGAGCATATCAAACAAAATTCAATAGCTTTCTGTAATCAATTATACTCGAAGTAAAGCAAATTTAATTCCTACTAATGCATTTTTTCTTAAAGCCAAGGGGGTTTAATAAAATCAATGCATGTAAAGAAGCATGAAGTTTTGTGGGAAATTTTGTTTTGTTTACCATACCCCTGCAGAAAGAAAATCTTTTCTAGCGTTTTGTTTTCCTAATGAAAAAAATAAATTCTGAAGCAGATATTTTGGATTAGATTACTACAAGGATTTAATATTTTATAATTACATTAGTTTTGCACATAGACTAACAGTTGGTGAGTGGACATGTTTATCCACTATTCTAATTGAATTTCAATGGAAACTTGATAAACACCAATAATGTAGCTCACATATCATCCTGCAAAGAATTGTTCTTAAAATCAGACTATACTCCAAGGTTTTTTTGTTTTGTTTTGTTTTTAATTATAAGTATAATATAGGCTTCCCTTAAACCCATTAGGTTTTTATGCAAATACAATGATTAAACAAACCCTAAGTAAATCTCTTTATTTTACATCAATTAAAAGAAAAAATAATTGCTGCAATATCTGAGGGAGTTTGGCACCTTTTCTATAGATCAGCTTGCTAAGCTCTGCACTTGGTGAAAGGCTACCTAAAAAAGAAAGTGGCAAAATACCTTTACAATTAAATGTTAATTTCCATCTGTATCTGTTAGATGCACATCTGTTTTTTGGGATGAAGCTTTAAATAGCTCTTTCACTGTATGATTAGGAGAAATTCCAGGTGTTTCAAGATGCAAATTTGCCTGTTTTCTTCCAAAAAAAGAAAAAAAAAGTCCAAGTGACTGTAAGTACCTTATACCTTGTATTTCTGGTACAGAATCCTCAGATTGCCACCAGCAACAAGTCCATTTAGCTCACTTGACTCATTTGACTTGCACTTCTTTAAATGCTCACTTTTAGAGCACTTAAACCTGAAGAGAAACAGGAGAGCTGGTATCACCTTGTAGGTGCCTATACCCTCTGTAGAGATCGAGCTCCTTGTGATGGTATATAACTGCAGAGGGCAAATTCCACATGACATGGACACAACTAGTCATTCAGGCATAAAGTAAAATCACCAAGAGGTCTAAAGAGGGGCACAGATATCTTCAGATTGTGAGGTTCTAAGATTGTAAGATTCTAAAGGCTTGTGTGAAGCCAAATGTGCCAATAGTGAGAGCCAAGCTGCCCAATCTCTTAAATGCTCAGTGGGTTATTCTGGGCATTTTCTTTCCCATTTTCAGCCAGTGGATATTCCCTGTAGATGGCTAAGGCACTGGAAATAACATGGTTCTTTGCCATGGCCATGGGCATTCTTGTGATCTTGGAAACAGCTGAGGCTGGGAAGTCCCTGGTGTTTCTCTCTGTCTGTTTGCAGTGAGCTTATTTTCAGATTAGTTTAATTATGTTAAACCCCTTTTTAATGTGGAAAAGGCCAGGTTCTGAAACTAGATTAGGTATAAGTGAGGTATGCTACAGAATTTATGAATAACTCTGCTTTGTGGTAGCTAAGTCAAGTAGTCATCCTATATAGGATTTATTTAAGGGGAGCTTGAAGAAAGTGTCTTGCTCAAGAAAGCTGTAGGATCTATCATGGGTGTTTTTGAGGACAGGTCAGACAAGTATCCACCAGGAAGGTCCTAATTCTAGCGATTATATGATGGAATGAAAGAAGAACATGTTGCCCTTGTTTATGAGCACTCAACTCTGCTCAAGCTGGTAGGAAAAATTGCTCTGGTACTGGCTTATGTTTGAATTCCCATTTTTGAGGAACTCTACTGTACTACAAGATCTTCTTTTTGATGCCTTTTGTCAAAACCTTTTGATGCCTTTTTTATACAGTTAAGAGACTGGCACTACTCTTTGGGCTCTGAATCTCTGTGCCTGATTGCTGTCCTGCATGTGTGTATAGCAGGGAGTTGAGTCAACTCATCTCAAAGAACCAAACTGAATGTTGGGCACTGCTCTTAATTTGTAATGTTCAGTTTTCTGTCCTGTTTTTCTCTGTAGCTCCTATACTATTGTAAGGCTTTGATGGACCATCATATGTCTTGTAACTGTACCTTAAAGTTCAGGGATGAGTGTTGAAGAGAATTCTCACTTCTGACACCCCACAGTGGAAAGAGGGGGTCTGTGAATGCTTTCAGAGCTGAGGGCCAGCCACTCAAGAGGTGTATTTGTTAACTAAATACTTTCAAAGTTAGCAACAACTGCTTAACCAGTTGTCTAACATTTTACATCCTTTAAAATTCCAATTTAAAACTCTTAGCAGCTTCTAGCAACAGCCCTTTCTGCATTACTTTCCTTGGCACAAGAGCTGGGTGGTAAGCAGGGTGCTGTCAGGGCTGGTGACTGCATTTAAACCTGCCAGCTGTATTTTGGTTTCTGGGCAATGATAAGTCCATACAGACTCTATTCTGTCAGTATGTTTTGTTCTTGTCAGTAGCAAAACTACTAAATATAGGGGGAAAAGTATTTTCCAGTGTCAGAGAGCTGGTTTCTTGTCTATCTGTCCAGAAGAATGCTCTTTCCATTATTTGCAGCAGTTGTTATCCTTGGTGTAGGAGAAGGGAGAGGTGTCTCCAGAAGGAGACATGGCAGTGATGTGCTGATCCCAGGGGATGAGTTTCCTCACTCCCCCAGCTTCAGGTGTGACAGCCTCTGGGTGGGGTGAGGGGTCTGTGCACGGGGACAGTGAAGTTGCAAGTATGGTTGGCACCTGAACTGCTCTGGAATTAAAAAGTTCCCAAAGAATACATGCTGACAGATGCATGGAGGGTTTCTACCCAGCGTGAAGCTCAGCGCCCAGGAGCTAAGAGTCTGTCTTTATTTCATCACAAATAGCTTCTATTTAGCAGCACAACACCAGGCAGTGAACTTTGAAGAGAGCTTTGTGCCCAGAAGAGCATCTTGGTACATTTCTTTAGGTTATAAATGGGAGATGTTTTGAAGAGTGAAACAGACATGAAATCAAGATTAACCCAGCTGCTAAAAGGACATTTCCATATGCTTGGCTGTGGAGCATTAGAAGGAAAAAGACACAATTACAGTTAAGTTCAAATAATAGAAGCAGGTATAATTATAGTATAATTATAAGCCACTGCAGGGGCTTCCTGATGAGAGCTATTTGATCAAATCCCTAAAAAAAGAATGGAGTCTGCCAAGAATTTAAAGATGAATGGCACCTGTGCAGTATTATTTGGGAAGAACCCATAGTTTTAGGGGGTTTTAAAGATTGGGTTGATGCTGGAAGGAGGCATGCTGTCCGGATTTAAAATCTACATTTCTGTTTTATGTGAATTCTGGGCTATCAGTCTGATGCAAAGCTTTTCTTCACTAGGCAGAAATAATTAAGGTGCAATTTGACATTGCAGTGTCTCCAACAAGCCAGTATGAGAGGTTCCTTCCTTCCACGCAGTCATTCCTGCCTCTGCTCTTCTGGTTTTTATCTGGTGGGTGACCTTAGCAGGCAGTTGTGAGGCTGTGCTGTACTGTGGTGGGTGAAATGCTGTGGCCTGAGACATTGCCACAAATGGGAACAGTAGTGCAGCAAGGATCTGTAGCTGAGTTTCCACCTTTGCTTTCAGAGTCCCTGAACTGTAATATTACTTTCCTAATGTAGAGTGGAATTAAAAAAAAAAAAAAGGCACAATGTAAAATAAGAATTTCAAAATATTATTTTGTCTGGTGTTTTAAGCAGAAGGAAATTTTCTACAGGATACAAACAATCTTCTCTTTTTATTCAAAGAATGATGATAAGGGTTGTTGCTAAGGGAACCATTTAATGTCCATCCTTGGATTAGATAGTGTACCTGAGCAAACTATTACACAGAATCAATGTCCCTTTATTTCTTAGGGCAGAGGCCACTCAGAGAGAGGCTTTAAGAGACAGAATGCTTTATGTCTTTCAGCAAACATGGTTGACTGATAAAATTAAGACAGGTCTTTTTCTACCTTCCTTTTTAAAAAAAAAAAATTAAATTGTTTATTACTATGTTTAGTTACATTGCCCTTAACTACATTCTGGTACTATCCAGGAATGGAAAACAAAAGGGCATTAAAATACAAGCTTATATAGAAGTAGAATCTTTTGTTCTTGCTTCTTTAGCACTGAAGAGCAGCAAAACAGAAATGAGCCTTCTGTGTTGTAAAGGAGGCTGACAGGTTGTCATGGGCTGCTTTTGGGGTTAGGAACATTGGAATGAGAGTAGGGGACACTTGTGCTGTATGAGGACTCGGTTTTTAGAAATTAATTGTATAGAGAAAGCTGGAGTAAAAAAAAGGCATTTAGAAGGATTTTCTTCAGTCAAGTCTTGCTTATTGAATTAGTTTACCATTTAAAACTGCTATCAAAATATGCAGTGTGTAGTTTTATCACTTCCAAACTTGTTCTGAAAACAGGGGTTTCTCTACAGCCTTTCTATGACATGACACCGTGGAAGAGCTTACAAAAATAATATTTCACATCTTTTAAATAATCTTGTTTCTCTGATATTGTTTCCATTTGATAGAAGAAGAAAGGGGAGATACAAATTTACTTTTCTTTTTTTTTTTTTTTAACGGTACTGGAGGTTTAAAATGCAGCATTCCTTAACTTCAGGCTTCATTTGAGTGCATGTACTTTTTAAATATAGATTATTTTAAGTTGGGTATGAGCTTACCCTTAGGTTGCAATTTTGTGTAAACTTAGATATATTAGCAAAAGATTACTCCACTGTGTTATCAGTATGGACAAGATTTTACTTTCTTGTGTATAACTGCTCTAAGTTGAACATAAAGGTTTCCGCTGCTCACAGGAGAGCATAGTTATTTGTTTTCACTGGCTGTATTCTTACAAGCAGAAAACTCAGCATTTGAACCAAAAATTCAGTTGCCACCCTGCAGTAAAACATGGTGCCCGATGCTGAATACATTTCATGGTCTGCCTGTGAATTGAAAGCCGCCCTTTGCTTTTACATTTAATGATAAGGATGGATATTTTTGTATAAGTTTGGTGCAGAGCGAAAGGTTGATATTAATTAGTTGCTCTTGAAGGTACTCAGAATTCAGTAATGGAGTGGTTTGCAGTGGGGAACAGAGCTATAAAATTAGCAATCTCCTTTTTGGCTCTCGTGGCCTTTCCTTGGCTCAGTTCACGCGAGTACCAAGAGGAGGAGTTTGTCCTGGCTTGATGCTGAATTGTATCCCCATTCATCTGTTTAGCCCAGAACTAAGTTTTTCACCTTTAAAATGGATCTGAAAGTGAAGGGCAGAGAAGGAGAAGTGGTGGAATGTCTGAGGTAGTTGTTTTCAAAACATCAAGATAAGGGTGTTCAGCTTTCCTTCAAGCACAGCCTGTGTTGTCTGTGGTTCGGACAGAGGCCAGGAGCTCTCCTTTGCTTTCTGTCAGTTTTTGGCTGGCTGAGGCAGAGAAGTTCTGTGGACTGTGTTGTTTTCCCTTTTCCCTGGAACTGTTCAAAGCTGCTGTGGACTGAAATCCCAGAGGAGCCCCGGGAGCTCACCCCTGTGGCCCAGAAGACCTTGGCCCGGCCATGGCATTTTCCAGCCCAGAGGGGCTGATAAAGGCTGAGAGAGATGAGGTGCAACCCACGAAGGAGACTCTGGATTGGTCATCTCTTGGAGCAGAGAGAGATTTTGTTCTTTAGTATTGTTCATTTTAGTGCTGGGAAGTGCTTTGCCTGTTCAATAAACAGTTTTTTCCACTTCTCTCTGAGGAGGTTTTATTCCTAAACCAGCTGGGTGAGGGGCCCGCTTGGGTCTGCTTTCTGGAGGGATCCCATTCAGAGATTCTCTCCCAAATCTGAGAGAGAGTGGTGCTCAAACGTGACGGTCTCTTGGACAAATGGAGACTGTTGCCAGGCTGAGGATCAGATGGGGAAGGTCTGCTAAGAGAGGGTAGGGCAGATGTTAGGACATGAAAGGAACTCTGCTGCTCTACCTCCCAAGCCAGCTGCTGTTTCCTGGTCTATGCAGAGCCAAATTCAGGCCAGACTGAAACCACAAGAGAACTGAGAACTGATTATTGTGGAGAAGACTCCATGGTTTGTCAAGAGAGGCTCCTCTCCCTATGTGAAAGGCTATTCTAAAGGTGGTAAACTGACTGAAAATCTTGGACTTTGTTTCTCTGCATTGTCAGTGGGAAAGAAAGAAGAGCATTGGGGGAGGGGAAGTGTTCTGAAGGTTTTATTCAGATTCTTCTGATTCTTTTAAGCTTGTCAGTAAAGTTTTCTGTATTTCTTTTGAAGTTTCAAGCCTGTTTTGCTCTTCTCCTAGTCCTATTTTACAGCAAGAAAATGAGTAAGTAATTCTAGAAGGTATGTGGACATTTAGTCAGCACTGAACCTACAAGAAGGTCTTGGCAAAAAAATGCAGTACAGCTGTCCACATGAGCAGAACCAGAGTGCTGATTCAAATGTCAGAAATCATGTACTGCCAGACATTTTCTGCAGCATCCCTGCGGGATGAAATGGCCTGGACTCTTGTCATGAAGACCTAACAAAATTAACTCATCCTCTCCAACGGACTGTATCCTCTGGGAGAAAGTGATGGAGAGAAAAGTTTGTGTTCTTTAGTAAGTCTGTTTGCACTTTCTGAAGCAAGAAGGCTAGGTTAGGTCACAGCTCTGGTTCGTGTTCATGTCAAACAGAGGGAACAAATCTCAGTATTTTTACTATTCCTGTGGGAATTGCTCAAATGATTAATTTTTGAATAACGCCAGTTGAACAGTGGATGCTGAAGGATTAGGGCAGAAACCGAGTTTTAAAAATAAATTGTGAAGGAGTCTGGCCTTTGGGCCTTTCCTTTTTTCAGACTGTAACTCCCTAGGCAATGCTTCACAATGAAGAAATGTTACATACTCAGGCATTCCTTCTGCTGTCACTAGCCTTTTCTTCTCAGACCTTGACAAAGATTTTAGGAGCATTTAAAGAGCATTCAAAACATGTTTTTAGGAATCTCACTGACTACTGCTAAATAGCGATTTTTGAGATATTGAAGGTTTATGATATAGAGCCTATCAAGCATTATAATAGAGTTAAAATCTTTTACTTTCTCGAGCTATCTATGGGGTTCAGCCTTGCTGATTTTCTCTGTGGTACCCTTGCGCAATAATTTCATGTTCACGTTCTTAGTATGGCTATGGTGATAGGGACAAACTAGTGATGAAATTGAAGTTGATACCTTGATTACCTGATGTTTCCCTTTTCATGGACTCGCTTTGAAATCTGGACTAGATCAAGGTAACTGTATTGAGCCATTCATAATTGCTGGCTGCCAGAGATTTAGTGAAGACCAAGTGCTTAGAAAACCAGATGAGAGGTAATAATTTCTTACTGCTACTAAGCTGGACAACAGGATCTTGCTGAAAATTGAACAACTTGAAACTAACTCAAGAGAAGGTTGAGTAGAGCTCTTGGTGCTGCAAAATCATATGACAGTATATTTTATTTCCATCTCCATTTCAAAGGACACAGAAATAGGGTGAAGGTTTAGGCAGGTTCAGAGTTTGGTTTTGGTGCTGATCTGTGGGACAGTGCCTGTCCTTGGGAAGGGACAAGGAATTGGCTTTTTCTGTTCAGCCTTACCTAAAAGTTGGCTCTGCACTTGTGTGTGCCAACTGTAGTGAGAAATGGGAAAGACCCTGTTGCTTGTATACTCAGTTTTGAAAGGGCTCTCACTAAATGGAGATTATTGAATGATTAATGAAAATTGAGGATTATTTTCCTGAAAAAGCTTCCACCCTTGTCCTTTCTTGAGGTTTCATGTAGCACCCTCTTGCTTTGAAAAGGGACTCTGGCATAATGTTCCTGGTGCAGATAATGGCTTTTACAGCTGAAGATACAGGACTGTGTTCAAAGGAGAGGGGGGAAAAAACCAGCTGTAAAGCCAGCATCTTCCTGTCTTACTCATCCCTTACCCAATGGAAATTGAAGCTACAAATGGAGGTGGGAGCTACAGACAAGACCATTTTGAGTGAGAACGGGGTGAGTGAGTGCCACTGGGGACATAAACAATTGCAGTGCTGTAGCAGCCTGTCAAGCAAGGTGGTCAGGATAGACTGGGTCGATGAAAAGAACAATTAATTGCCAGCCTCTAAGGAACAGGTAATTAAAAAAGAGGTGTGGGAGGTGCAGAAATTCAAGTGGCTTTGTTGGCCTTTCAGCCACTTTGTGTAAATGTGTTTTCCAGTTCTTAATTGTGTAGTCAGCTGAAGTGAGATTAAACCCCAGCTATGCTGCAGGAGTTGAACTTGCAAAGCCTGTTACCGGATGTTTATACAGAAAGTTCACTGCTTCCCTGGCCCCTTGCATTAAATCTTCTCCCCTCATGTTTTTTGTAGGGCTGTTATCTGAAGTATCTTTCCACAATCAGGTTCAGTTGTGCATGCTTGTTCTCCTCTAAGGTAATACTGCCTGCAAGTATGACTATTTACCCTGGGGGATGAGGACTGAGCAAGCTGAAAAGGGGATTGGAATAATTTCTGACAAGAAAAACTAGTGGCAACACAACTAGCCAGCCAGGTTAAATATTAAATTTAATGAGCATTAGTGCAAATGGTATGTTGGAGATCCGATGTCTTAACAAGTCATAAAATAAAATTTTCCTCAGGAGCAGCAGCTTTATGGTTTTTTGGATATCCACAGAGGGCCAGATGGTGAATCCTGTGCTTATCCTCTTATTTTACAAGTTCAGTGCTGGAATGAGCAGGGCTGTTGACAAAGCCAAGGCATTACTGAGTGCCAAGGCCTTGCTGGCTGGCAATGCTACTTGAGAACAGATTTAGCCAACACTGCTCTTCAAATGTGCTGCCCACTGCTGGGGTCCTGTGCAGAGATCTCACTGCAGTGTTGAGAAGAAGGCAGTGAGCTGAGATATGGTCGGTCATGGCTTGATTTCTGCCACTGCTAGATGTCTTTGCATGCCCATTCCAAAATTAACTGCCCCAGCTTCCTTTTTTAGAACTGCCACTAGTAAGGGGGAATTTTTTGAAAAAGCTCATTGACATAAAGCTTCCATGCATACCATAGCATGCTATAAGATCAAATGGAGCCTTTTCAGGGTTGGATGCTTATTCTGCCTCACTGACCTAGGCTAAATAATTTTCTGGGCAAAGTTCAGCCATTGCAGTAATTTTAGGAGTGTTTCAACAATGAGCTCAAAGCTGTGAGGACACAGATGAAGCAATGGAAGAAAAGACTGAGCCCTATTTGTCTTGGTTATCCTCAGGAGTAAAAATACATTGGGATAGCTCTAAATTCAAGAGGTAGTAAAAAAAATGCTAGACCCAGCTGGTAGCATAGGAGGGTTCAGGTGGGCAGATGGCACCTGTTGTGGGTAATGCCTTCTTGTACTTGTAATCTAAATTCAGAATATTGAGGAGCACTTGATAAACCAGCTTAGCCACATGTCAGAATTTGTGAAAAGCAAAAAAAGTCTGCATTCACACTTTTTTCTTTTTTTTTCCCCAATTAGTAGCTGAGTGTAAAGGTCTTTTGTATTTGGAGCTTGATTGCTTTTAGAGGTTTCTTATATCCCAAAATCTCTCTTCAGCACTGACACTACACAACTTTTTGACCAAAAAGATAATTCTGGAGAACATTATTTCTGTGAAACATGTGAACTTGGAGATATTTCCTGGAGTTCTGGGCTGAAAATTAATACAGCGACATCAGGTGTTAAGACAGGAAGCAAATAAAGCAAATACAAATGTAAACAGTAAATTTTGGTGCAGCATTTTCATAACAGGGCTGCAACAAGCTGCAGTGCTTCATGATTCTGTAGCTCTTCCCTGCATGACCTTCAGGCTGAATGCAACACCTCTGCTAACAGAGCCAAATAGTTTATTTACAGTTCCCTTAGGTTGAACAAGTTTTGGGCTTACTATTAGGTGTATTGACGTGCTAATTGAGGTTACAATTATCGAGACAAACTGAAATACTCCTTGTTGCATTAGGAAATTTTGTAGCTTCCAGCTGGAGACTGCAGCAATATGAGTTTCCCCCGAATATTTCATAAAAGGGGTGTGAATGCTCTTGGTGATACAGTAACATGTCAGGGCACATAAGGTGGACCCTAAAATAGATCTATATTGTTTGCAGAAGAAATATTTTGGAAAATTATGCATTATTTTGAGCTCATTTTTAAAATTTCTTCTTCTGCTTGCCTCCCTTTATATTTTCCAAACACTAATTTTTTTTGCCATCCAAAAATAAAATTGTCTAGATCTGTTTCTACTCCTAACTTTGATTTTTGAAATGATGCTATCATGAAGAGGTAAGAAGATTAATAGCAAGTGTTTCATGGCAAGACTTACAGGTTCAGGAAATAATATTGATAGCATCATGAAAACCCATAATGACACAGATTTTCAGGAATGGGGAAGTAAAGGTGTAATCAATAAACTGTAGTGAGTGTTTGTGGCTAAGAATAGAATCTCCCCTGCAAAACAAATAAGAATTTAAAACCTTAATTTTGAGTGATCAGAATATATTGTTTTTGATTTATGCATGTAAATACACCAACAGTGTTGAAAAGCTTTATATACAAAATATCTTGGGGTTTTTGGAATGTACATAGGTATTTGTACATATGTGGCATGCATGATTCAACACGGTCAGGCTCCCACATCCCATTAGCATGGGGAGAGAATAATAATATTCAGCTTCCTTGAACATTTCCTGGACTGTGGAATTCTTCAGAAATCCCTATCTTTTATCAGTGGTCTTCTCTGCACTTCCATGGGAAGGAGTTCACAGTGAAACTCACTTCTCCCAACCCGCCCACACATGAGTCTCTGCAAACCCTGTGGAAATCTCCACCCTTCCCTCTGGACCACACCGAGGAGATTGCTTACACTCAGCATAAAAACCTGGACTAAAATCTTCCTGAGAAAAGCTGGGAAGGATGGTTTGACTCCGTCTCAGTTCCTCAGTTCTCACTGTTAATGACTGCTCCAAAATGAGTGCCAAGTCACATCACCAGACTTGTCTTCCCCAGTGGCCTGACAACACGTCTTTTCCACGTGTTACATTGCATGGTATTTCTTCCAGGGTTTCTTCAGTGTTGAAGGAATTCTCTGGAATTCTGAATTTCTAAATGCTCTTCTCCAGGAGTATTGCAATGGAAGAATTGACCTAATGGGGTAAATCCATTTGCAGTGCCCATTAACACCTTTTTGCAAAGTTTCTACATTTTAAGCTTAATGTTTGGAGCAGTAGGGAATTAAGCAGCAGCACTTAAAACATGGTGCTGGTAGATGCCAGTGAGTTAATCTGTCAATATGATTTGATGGAGGTAGTGGACAGCTTTTGTGGGTTTCTCTGCTTTTGGCATGCGTTTATAAGCAGGAGCTTGGGCAAGCCAGAGAGTAATACTTGGAGGATTATGAGGAATTAACCTGAACATGGATACTTTTGACTCCTGGGAAATCTGACTGCATCTCTTCATTTGGAATAGATTACAGCAGTACAGAGCAGCCAATGCAATTAATTGGTCAAATTTTTCCTGCTGCTTTACGAAGAGTCAGAGTATCAGTTATCTACTCATCTCTTGGGAAATTTATAGTGAAAAAATCTAGAGGGAAAGTTGGTTGTTTCAGCAGAAATGCATTTGCAGCTGCTGAGGAGAATTTGATTATGTGCTACTTTCAAAGAAATGCGATACGTCATTCACTCCTGGACAGAAAGCCTTTTCTGTTACTAAGATTTTCAGACAGCCTAGGGTAGCTGGGGAATAGGACTGGATTTCTTCTTTGTATTACTAAGTGTTTTTTAAGTTCAAAGTGTGTTAGAAGCATGCAAACATTGGGAAATGTTACTGTAGATATATATGAAGCATTTTCCAAGAATTCAGTAAAATATAAAAAATCTCAATGAATAAAAAATGAACTTATGGCTGACAAGATGTTTTGAAGCAGTGTTTCTTACCTGTTGAAGTACTGGCTTTATAATCAGCTTGTACTGCAAGAATTGAGACCAATTAGTTGCACAGTAGAAATACACTATGATTGTCTCATGGCTCGAAGGACAAATGTTAATTTCTGCACTCACAAAATTTTGTTCTTCGACTACAAAATGAGCTAGTGCTCACAGAAACCATGAAGAATGAATCAAATGAAGAAAGTCATGGATGTGGTAAGTTTGGCTGTAATCACGTATTAGTTGAAAATTGTGACTGGGTGGTGTCTGTGGAAGAGCATTGTATTGTTAGAAACACTGGTGGAGAATGGCAAGAGGAGTTTTGGCAGAGAACCTGCACCCCATCCCTGTTTAAATGCTGAGCATTTTCCCTGAGCTGGCCTCACAAGGAGCTCAGAATTGATGCTTTTTTTAGCTACCTAGAACAGAGGCTGGACAGTGTTAAAGGAATAAAACAGGGATTTATTAAATGGCCTTTAAAGGATGCACCTTGGGCAGTACAAGAGCCCAGCTCTGACTCTACCCAAGATGGATCCTGGTCAGGAGTTTTCACACTTTTAAAAGTTTTGGTCCCTTTCCATATATTTGGGTTAATTGTCCAATTACAGCTCCAGGTTATGCAGTCCCCTCCTCCCAGTTTGCTCTCCTCCGTTCACTGCTGTTTGCACTTTCTGGGACTGAAGCTGTAATGGTGTCCTTGGTTCTGAGGCTGGAAAAGGATTGTTCTGCCTGGCTGAGCTGTGAGGACTTGGTGACACTTTATGTGAAGTTCAGAGTTCAACACTAATGCAGTGTAGAATCTGGAAAGTATGAAAGCTAAAGCTTATGACATCAGAGTTGTGGTTGAGCTGGGATACTGAGGCGTTTCATGGGATGTGCAGAGCTTGGTCACTCATCAAGGGAGTGCCTGGGGAGGGCTGGCATCCTGACATCCACAACAATGGCACCACAAAAGCAGCGGGCCAGGTTTATCCCAGCATACACCCTACTGAGACGAGAACTCCCAGCAGGTGGATCTCAGTGAGGCAGCACAGCCTTCAAGGGGGTCATGCAAAGTGCTCTGCTCTGGAAAGCACAGAGGAGCCAGAACTGTCTGTCTGGAGCCAAAGAAGGAGAGTTCAGGGGATGAAAATGCAATTCCCCTGACTTAAATAGCACCGAACCCAGCAGGATTCTTTGCCACCATCTGTTTGCTGGGAACACATAGTAGAGCCTAAATTGTGCAGCACACTCTCACACTGGGGAGGAGGAAACATGGGTGAGCAGCTGCATTACATGCGCTGGGAATGCTTTAACTGTGTCACTTCCTGTTGGCCACTTGAGGAACCCTTAGGTGCACAAGATTATTTGTAGGCATGACTCAAGCTGAGATCACTCTCTCTTTCCTGTTCTAGGACTAGTAGCATCACAGACAAATCCCAAGAAAAAAAAAATTAGAAGAAAACCACCATTCATTTTATCAGTAAGGAGATCTGAGTTTGAAGGCAGCTTGTCACTATTTTCAGCACAGTACTGCATTTATTCTTGGCATTCACTGTCCAGAGGGAAGCAAGTCCATGGGCCAAGGTAGCCCAAAAGCTGCTGTATAAGTTCAAACCAACTCACACCTTATGTCAGCTTCTGCAGAACATTTGGCATAATGAATGAAAAACCATTTTTCCCCCCATCCAATATTAATTTCTAGTTTGCTTTAAGGGAACGAAGCAGATTAATGCTAAAATTTCCCATACACATGTAATTATTCATGTGTCTAAACAGCTGAGATATTTTTCTTCTTGAACCCAGAAATAACAACTACATTTACTGGATTTTTAATACTACTTGGAGAAAGTATTATGAATAACTTTATTCTAGGACCTATGACCTTGATTTGGAGAAGTCGTTAATGCTGGAAACAAGAATTTATTAACTCCTCAGTGAATTGCTTTTGCTTTAGGGTTGTCCTTAAACCCAAAATGCATAAACCATTCATATGGGATTAATCTGCATAGGAAACACTTAATTTTGTGCCTGATTAATTAAAGTTTAAACAGTTTACACATTGAAAGACTCCAGCAAATTTCCCCCCACCCTGAAATTAATTTGATATTTAGATGTCTCCTTAGATATCCCTAAAATTGTTAGTTTCAAGTTTGACACAATTCTTATTTACAGGAGATCTGCCAACCTGAATGTTTTTCTTTCTTGCAAAACATAATTGGACATTAACTCATGGAATATCCTCTGGAAGTTCTTTGTGGATGGATGGATGGATGGATGGATGGATGGATGGATGGATGGATGGATGGATGGATGGATGGATGGATGGATGGATGGATGGATGGATGGATGGATGGATATATGATTTTACCTTCCATAAATCCAGATAACAATACCTTGCCTAAGCCACCTGTTCTAATTGTTCCCCAGCAGGCAGAAATTAAGACCTGCTGTGCTCCTTCCCCAGTACCTCTGCATCTTTTTCCCTGGTGCTGGAAATCCCTGAGATTTCTGTGTAAGTATCAGTCCGTGTCTTCTCTGTGACCTTAGCTCAGGGCTGGAAAGCAATCAGAGGATGCTGTGAAGAAGATCCAGTGTAGATTAGGGTGCCTAATGAAGATCTGGTTGGCTGAAAAATCCACACACTTGTGTCTCAGCTCGCACACATTTGTTGTCTGTTTCTGTGTGATGAAGCTGCTTGATTGCTCTGAGCTGTGATTTAGCCAGTTTTGTTGGGATGTTTTGCTGGAGCCTTTCCCAGGGGACCAGTAGTGTACAGGAACAATTCTGGTTCACTCCACATGCCTTCCTGGTCTGCTTTGAGTTTCAAGCCATTTCAAGGCCACATTGAGAGGATGAGAGGGAAGGCAGATGCCTTAGTAGTGAGAGAAGGGAGGAAAATACACATTAGTTGAATACTAACAGAGTTTTAAGTGGTTCCTTTAGCTGTAAAAGCCTCACCACCCCTCACTTCCTGCACATGCTCACAGTCTCCAGTGTGGCAGAAATGCACATCTTGCACCCATTAGCAGTTCAGTGATGACTCTGTGCAGCTCCCTTTAGAGACAGGGAAAAGAGTGTGGGAGCAGTTTGGAGTCTCAGCATCTGTTATCCCTTCTGCCAAATTGCTGCAGCATGGCAACCAGATGGGAGTGATGCCATTTCTCCTCAAGGACCAAACACCCTTTGAGTAAGGCTTTTCATTAAGGACAAAATCCTGGAACCCCAGGCACAGCTCTTCCTCTCTGCTTCGTGGGGGGCTCTTTTTGTTGTTGTTTTATTTTGTTTTGTTTTTGTTTGTTCATTTTGGTATTTTGGTTTTCATTTGTTTGGAGGTTTTTTGGGCTTTGTTGACTGTCAATTATATTTTGATTAAAGACACTGCCGAGTGGAGAGTTAATTTAACAGGAGGAATGAAATAATTTTATTGTTGTAAGAAGAGAAGGAACAGAAGAAATCAAGAGTAGGTAGCAGATGGTGAAGAGTAAACTAAAACATTATTTTTTGATAAAGATACTGATGTTTACATTTAGTTTTAGCCACGTGCTTTCACCTTTCCTCATCCATTTCACATGTTAGCACAGGTGAGAATAATTAGTGTTAACAAAGTTGCAGTACTTTTAAATGTGGTTAAACATTTGGGGCACCCTGTTCAAACTGCATTATAATGTGGGTACAGTAATAAAATCAGAGCCACCTTTTGGTATCTGAACAGAACTGTTCCTTCAGCTTGTCCCTGTAATCAGGTAAGTAGTGTGCAATGGCAAGAAAAAGCTCATGAGCCATGGGCACTTCCTTCAGGATCTGTCTTTACAAATCTAATATCTAGACACTTCATGAAATTTCAAGTGCTAAAGATTTAATCCAGGCAGGTTTCTTTAAGCATTGGGCAGAGGCATTAGCTTCACAGTTATTTGCAGAGAAATTCCATGTACAGCTTCACATACTTGCCAAACTTTGCCAGCAATGCACTCCGAGTAATTTCATCCACATCTATATCTGGGCAAACCATTTGCTGAGGTATTTTCTGCCATCTGTGAATGTTCATCTGCAGTTTATATGCCAGATGTGTATTGGCAGCATACGTGCTACAAAAAAAAAAAAAGGATCCAGAACTGTAATAGTAATCCCAGTGCTGCAAATCGAAAAAAAAACCTTTGCAACCTACTATCTAATCACATAAATCAGTTTGCTAAACAAATACATTGGTTATATATATATAAAAAAAGAACAAAATAACGACTTGCTGTAAACGTGGGTCTCAAGAAAGCCATTTTCACAGGTGCATGAGCCACAGCAGTTGGGGAATTCAGTTGATCCTAGCTGGTCTGCCCTGGTGACATTGAAGTTATTTTCCCATGACTTGGGTATTCCAGTTTACAGCACACTTTGTGTCATTTAACCTCAGCTGACTTGCAGAGGATTTCAAAGCCACTGTTTTAGTATTGGATTTCTCCTCATACCACCAGTGAATCAATTCCCTTCTCTTGGTCAGTGTAGGGGGGTGAGTGTTGTGTACCCCCAATTTAGTACAGCCTCAGAGAAAGAGGAAACTCTGAAACAGTGATTTAGCTCATGCAGCAAGATATACGTATGTATCTAGGAGGGGGTGTGGTGAGAAATCCCCCAAACGTTCCAGCTGTGTGGGAGGTATGCATACAAATCCTCTTCACAGTTGAGTTACCGTGAAGAATATTCTTCCCACACGGTATATTGGAAAAATTGAGAAATATATTTGAGGAGAGCCTAAAACCTGCCAATAAAAGCCTAACCCAGAGGCCTGCCAGGCGAGTCAGCTCAGGCTGAGCCCCGTGCTCTTGTGGCTGAGCTAAGTAGCCTGGTATCAACTGTGGTCTAAATTTACCTTTGTTATCTTCATATTACCCCATCTGTGACTGCAGCAGAGATTCCCTAAGGCTGCACTTGAGGCTCTCTCATGAGAAGGCATGGAACTCTGCTAATGAGCCCTGAAGCTCCTCACAATCCTCCTCCAGGAGCTGCTGCATTTTGGGAGATGTCAAAGGTCTGGCTGAAGTGAGGCCCCAGCTGAAAAGCAAATACACTGTCCCAAGGATCAAAATATCTCTTCCTTCATCCCAGAGACCAGCTCAAGCATGACTAGAGTCTTTCTAATCCTAAATTTTGGTAATCCAGGCTCTATTAAAGTCTTTGTTTGCCTAAATACCAATGCTGCTATTTCCCAGCTGTAAGAGCTGTCCAAGTGGAGCTGCCACCAGAAATGTGATGCCCCTGATGTGTGAATTGCTCTCTGTATCTTTGTAGATTAAAGCTGTGGGAGGTGCTACCCAAGAACCTGAGGGGAATTAGGGATGCAGTGAATTGAGTCCTTGCTGGTTTAGGTGTGCTCCTGTTGTTGGGAGTTACATGACCCTTTCTTAGTGTCTGTTTGTTTTTATCCCATAGCTTAAATTAACAGTCTTTTTCGGGAATTCTGTAGTCCAGTCAGGTGCTCAAAAGAGAAGTTCATTCCCTCCATTCTCATTTTTCAGGAGTAAGAGCCCATAGTTCAGGTTGCTGTGGCACAGCCTGTTCTGGGCCATGCCACTGAAATCACAGCAGTATATAGCACCTCTGGGGAACCAGTTTCCACGTCACCCAACAAGACACATTTATGATTTATGGAAACTGGTGTCGATGACTTAAACTAGAGTGGATTAAAAAATGCACTTGTTACTTACATTTAAATCAGCTTTTTTAGAGGGAGTAGTTTAATCATAGTTTCTCATCTCTTAGTCCTGCTCTGCCCACCACCCCTAACTTCTGCCACTTGTGTTTGTAATATGCTTAAAACTGCTTTTCATTTTGTTGGAATTTAATAAGCTACTCATAAAGGCATTTTGAAATTGTGACCCCGTTCCTTGAAGTCAGCTTACCTGGTATTTTGAATATCATATTTTAATATCTCTAAAATTTATTTTAGCATATAAGACTATTTTAATTGTTACAGTGGTCACACTGAACTTTGTACATGTGCCAGTTAGTTATGTTTCCATGCTGAGTGCTGTGCCTTGAGTCAAATGGATAACATGGGAATGTTGGCAATGCAGGGTGCAAACTCCTTCCTATGTGTGGGGTGTCCAAAGGCAGAGAGTACTGAACATCATCCTGTTTCAGGTACAGTGTATGGCTGTGTAGACACAAAAATCAGAAAATAAAAGAGTATTTCAGAAAGCAGAAGTTGAAGTCATTTTGCACACATAGTGTTTCCAGGGGCTTGTGTAGATTTGCATGTAAAATGTGTTCTGGGCACACTCAGTGAGAGGCAGGCTTTAATGGCTTTTAGACCCCACTGGGTGGGAGGCTTTAGGTTATCCCTTAATGTTTAATTACATGGAATGTGTGTTTAGCAGATTGCTCAGCTATCACCTGGAAACCTTCAGGCTGGATGCTGTGAGCTGCTGATAGCCCTGATGGCACAGCTCCGGGGGTGCTAATATGGCAAAGATCAGATTTCTCATTTGGGCTGTTTGCAGTGGCCCTTTGCTTTGGCAGCTATCTTCTGTCAGGCCTGGCCAGGTGGCTTTACACTGCTGGTAATGAATGTGGAAAACTGCTGCATAATCTATTTCTAGAACTAAGGTTTGTTATCAGATGTCCTGATAAAGGTAAACGCTAGGTTGATTGAGGCTTTTCCAATGTAATTTATTTCTTTGGTGGAAATGTTTCAGTTTCCTGGGCTTATCAGTTTTTCTGTTTGTTTGTATGATGTGGTATGGCAAAGCAATACCTGTTTCCTCTAGGGTTTGAAAGTGGAAGTTAGTATGGAAATGGAAATAGGAGCACAACTGCTTTTGCAATGAGAAGCAAATAGGTGTCATTAATAGCTGAGTTTAACTTTGTCCTGGCGGTTTCAGAATCTCATTTTCCTGTAACTAATTTTCTCATTTTCTTAAAAAAAAAAACAAAAAAAAAAAACAAAAAAACCCCAAAAAAACCCCCAAACAAACAAAAAACCAAAACGTTTTGGAGATGATATTAAAAATTAGCTATTGGGGAGAAAAAGAAGAAATCAGTTCATCTGATGGCAAGAAAGAAAATTTTCCCAAGTCAGGAAACTAAAAAGAAAAGTAACAGTACTTTGCTTTAGGATAAAATGAGGTGTGCGCAGGAACAGTATAGTCAAAACAAACAGTGATGCATGAAAACAAGCCTCAGGCTGAGGAATTCCACACAAAAATGTGTCAATCTGACTGGTCGATTTATCTTCCTTTGTAAAACATAGCCAGGCAGCTTTGGAGTAAGGGATGAAAACTCAGTTTTCTGTCACTGGCCT
Organism: Regulus satrapa; assembly: GCA_013396955.1. Classification (NCBI taxonomy): domain Eukaryota; kingdom Metazoa; phylum Chordata; class Aves; order Passeriformes; family Regulidae; genus Regulus; species Regulus satrapa. Next base: position 195,287 of record VWZN01013917.1, on the reverse strand, counting down.
TCAAGCAAGTCAGTAGTGACTAACATTTGTGATAGCCTTTAGATTTCTCTGAAAGTGCTCTGTGATATTTCAGCTATTTGCTGACAGAAACCCCTTAAATGCTGGTCTCAGTGAAAAAGGAAATTAAATGGAGTATCCTTTGAAAGGTGCACCCCAGAATGAGCAAATACTTTGAATATTTGGAGTAAGCACTGGAGTAATCTTAAAACAACTCCCAAGAGTGAGGGCTCTAATGTGTGTCTTATGTTGATCTACTACTTAGTCAATAACACGGTAACAAGGAGGCTTTGTTGAAGGGCTCTCCTTGTGTAAAATTACTGTAGGATGCTGCACTGGTAGGAGCTTACGAATTCTCCTCCAGAGATTCCTGTTAGCAGAGTGTGGGTTTCTGCGCTGGGAGTCTGAGTTACGTTCCTGGAGGGATCTCTACCTGTTTATCTTCCAAAATGCTAAGCCTATTTGTGCTGAAAGAATGAATCCTTGCACTTAGCTGATCTAAGTGTGAGGCTTACCTGTGATGGAGGGACACCTTGCACTGACCTGTGAAAAGCAGTTTATTTGTCATCCATGGGAAGGTGAGGGTTGATCCTACTCATAAGGAGGAGTTTCCTCCAAAGAGGACGCAACAATAACCTTCAAAAAGCTACTCTTTGTCAGATGAGTCTACACCAACCCTAAAGTTATTTTCCAGGTAGAATACTCTGCCTGATAGGTATCACTGAAGACTTCAAAATCAATGTGGCTGCTCTCTGGGAGTGCTGTACAGGGAAGGATTTCTGTAAATAAACTCCATGCAAAAATGACAGCTGCGTAATTGCAAAACCTTCTCATTCTTCCTCCTCATTTTGCAGACCTCTGATTGTTCCACTTGTCCTCTAAGTCCTGGACAGGTAAGCTTTAATAATGTTCCTCTTTTTCAAGGAGACCATGAAGTTGCAGCATGTAAGGTAAGAGATTTCTTACCTTGGAGACATTCTCCAGGCAAAGTAAAGGAACAGCCAAGATGTGCTTCTCATATTTTAAGTGGAAATTGAAAGCAAATCTAAAGGAAAGTTCAGATTCTCTGAGTCTGAATATTCAAACTGATTGAACAGTATAAACAATCCCATTGTCAGAGACAATTCTGAATAAGGGACCTGTCTTAAAGGACACTTGGAAGACATACCTTAAAGACAGAGGAAACTTAAGCAGTTCAGAAACAAATAAAAAATGTACCTTGCTCAGATTAACCAAGATTACTGTTTGTTTTGCATTATCAGGAAAGGATTAAAGTCTAGGCTGGAAATCAGAAGAAGAATCTGAAATCACAGAGGAAGTAGCTGAGGCTGTCATTGCAGCTGTAGTTGACAGGATGCTGACAGAAGTCTAAAAGATAAAATTCCTGTGCTGAATAGTCAGAGAGGTCAGTCTTAGAGGACCTAGGGGATGTTACCAAGGTGTCATCCTAGTGAGGCCTGTTTGTGGTATGAAATAGACTACAAGTCTAGAAAATTTATCCAGTTCTAGTCACATCAGAGGAATTGGTCTGTAACCATTCAAGTCTGGTCCTGTACAATGTGTGATAGCTTCTTTTTTTCTGGTGTGCCATCCACTTCAGTCTATCTTTGTGGCTCTGAGTAACCCTCATGTGTTTAGCAAAGCAATATTGCATAAGGCAGGAATTACTAAAATTGGTCTTCTCAGTTTCAGCAGTGTCCCTGGTCAGATTTCAGCTTCAGGATTTCCAATTTGAAACTCATGGAGCTCATGTAAACATCTGTAGGGTATAGTCTCAAACCTGGTCTGCCATTGTTGCCCTCCACAAGCTGGCATTGGGAGAACCACACAGACAAGTTCAGTTCATTAAGTAGGAACCAAGGTTATAATGCCCCAAAAGAGGGTTCAGTCATGGGTTTAAGCTTAGGTGTACCGGAAATTATGGTTGAGACACGTATCCATGTGTCCACAGAGGCGTGCAAGAGCTTCAGGGCCACTGAAATAAACTTCATCCTTCAACTACCCCATGTAGTCTTGTTGGAAAAAGAAGACAGTACCTCTCCAAAAGAATATTGTATTTTCAAATAATGAAATTAGGAAATAATTTCCAAAGCCATGAAATAAAAAAATCCCTGCCCTTGGGCTGCACAAAGGGCACCTTTTTCCTATAGTATTCTCTCTTCTCAAGCAGGAGCAGCAAGCAAGTCCTCTTAGCTAAGCCAGAGAAAGGTGAGGAAATGGTGATAGTTTTTGCTTAAAGGTATGTTTAGGTTTTTTGTTGCAAAGTCTTTGGATGGTGCATCAACCCAGGACAGGGGATCAGCATGTTGTACCATCCAAAGTCTCAGGCTGGCATCTGTTCAATTACCTGGCTGCTTCTGGAGTCTTACCAGAGCCTGGAAGAGCCTGAATTTACTTCCTGCACCTGTTGCAGGATCGAGAAAATAATCTGGGGGCAGCAAAGATGAGGCTGAATCTGACATTGGCAGGATAACTCAAGCTTATCAAGCCATGGGGTCGGGTGTGTGTGGGAGGGGAAGGAGACAGGAGGCTGACTTGAATAAAGTGAGCTGAAGTGAACTTGGAAAAGGAAACTGATGGAGTAGTTGGATCTTTGCTCAAAGATGTAAGTAGACACATGGAAGGTACTTGCAAATGGAGGGAAACACCTTTTTAACAAGTGAGGCAGCTTCCTCAAAATCTGATTGTGTAGTGCTCTTTGTCAGCTTTTGTAAACACAGAGCAATCCATGGAGCACTACAGGAACAATTGAGTCACTTCAGCCTAGCATTTTCTGATTAGAACCAAAAGAAGGAGCAGAAGAGTCTGAGATTGGATTTTCTTGAGTATGGGTGCTGCTGAAGCCAAATAAACACTCAAGACCCTAACAGGATTTTAAACAGAAAAACTCTGAACTAGAACAGCTTCACAGACAGTGAGATTTGATACATTTCTGACCAGCAGTAGCTTTGCCTTGGATTCCATCCTAGTACCGTGTTATGTTCTATTGCCAGGTCATATCTCCTCAAAAAGTGGACCTAATTAGCTGCTCAGACCAACTGCATGATCCCAACTGATCGTTAACAGTTTGTGCTAAAAGGAGCTTTAAGTACAGCCTGTACAAATACGTGTTGGGATGGAACCCAAAGTTGTGTTCAGAAGTGCTGATCTGCGAGAACACATGGTTGCATTCAAGGACGTGTTTGAAGACCAAAAAGTCTTGTTGTGGAACCTAAATTGTCCACTTATTTTTTCAATGCCTAAACACAGCTCTATATGCTTGTGGCTAATCATATTTTTCTAGGAAGTTATTTGATTATTTGTATTATTTGACTGTTCAGGGAAATCACTGTTTTCCTGGCAAGCGCGCTCTTCCCCATCAAATCTATGTAAAACCAATTAATAGAATACACATCATTAGAACAAAATGGGAACAGATGTATTTCAGAGAGGCAGTGTGAAGATAGATCTCTATTATATTGCTTTCATTGGAAGGAGCTTTTGGGAAAAGAATAAATATGTGACTGAGAGTAATGATGGAAGATTAGGAAGAACTTAATATGCTTTGGGAGGGGATAGAGATAAGGACTGTTACAGGGAAGAAAGAAATGTATACATCACAGAGAAAACTGGCATTTAGGAAGAGATAGGAAATTGAGATTTGCAATATGTAAGTGGATTTCGAGGAAAAATGGACAAGGTGAACTGCAAAGAAGAGTTCCTGGAAATAAGAGTAGATTTCAGGTCTGGGCAGCAGCTGCTTTCCAAGCCTTAGAAGTAGCATTGTCTGATGTTCAAAAGACTGCAAATGATTGAGGCGGCTACATATCCAAACTGATCCATGTTAACCATATTAAACCTTCTACTGAAAGTCATTTTAGGCATATTCTAAATAAGCTAAAATATTAAAGGAGAACTGTTGGTTGGTTCCTTGAAACTGAAAACTATTCATAGTTCTGAAAATGAGTTGTGTTAGGAGCCTGAGCTTCTAGCTGGTTTACAACTACTTCTCATGTGGGAAGACAGAGTTGTAGCACCCCTTTTCTGAAGGCAAGGAAGTGCTTTAGTTGGTTTCTTCGAAAGTGACACCTCAAGTGACATCTACATACATTAAGTGACTTTGTCTGACTGAAAGACCTTCCCTCTCTGTTGCCATTCCGTGCATTCTCCCTGAACACCTATTTATGGGCCAAGAAAACTGCGTGGAACAAAGTGCTAAACACGGTATTTGAAAGGATGTGCAGGAGTGCACATTTATCTTTTATTATCTCCCTTAAGCAGTCCTGTTATTCAGAAGCTCTAACAGCCATCCATTATTCATCAGCTGTCTTCCTCCTCAGCTGATTGCCCAGCAGAGTTGCCATGTGGAACAGCAGCCTTTCGGAGTGTGAAGTGGGATGGATGCTAGATTATGCAAGGGAATTATCTGCTCCAGTAAAGGTCTGGTTTCCAGAGCTTCTGGCATAACTAAGCAGAAAAAGTAACTGCAAATGTAGGGACATAATGTTATACCTGAAAAGATTAAGATACTAATGCCATGAGTAACTCCTTCCTGTAGAGCTAAATCCAAGGCAGCTTTTGCTAAGGCATTCTAACGTGGATGAGCTTTCATCCTGGTTTGGAAACTGCCTCAAGTGCTCAAAGCACCAGGAGTTCCAGGTGTTCCAGCCTCTGTGACCTGAAGCTGGGTGGCTCTCAGAGCACAGTGTGGCTGTGGAGCAGATGTGCTGTCAGATGCTGGCTTTGTGTGCTGGAGCTGCCAGATGAGGGGATTTGCAAGAGCTGCCTGTCTACTCTTTGTCTGAAACTCAGCTAGCAAACATGCACCTCGTAGTGCCAGCTGAAATGCCTTTCTGGAAAAGGAAATGTAGAAACTTGGATCCCTTGGCTTACAGGTGAAGGAAACACTCAAGTGTTTGGCACAGATTAATTTACCTACTTTCTAATGATATGCTCATTCAGGGATGCGTAGTAGCCCTTCTAAACCCTTCCAGCTCGGTTACCCCATGATGATCACATGAACCTCTGCCTTACAAAGCAGCCTACTCTCGCTTCTTTTGTTTTCTGTAGGGGCAAGCACAGCATTTCAGGACCTTCTACCACACGTGCTGTATGTAGGGCTTAAAGCCCCAAGCATAAAAAAATTGATGTGCTGTGCATGTAATTTACCTTGCATGCCTCAGGCATCAAATATCACACGTGGCAGATCAGTGATTGGAGTAATTGATAGTCATGCAGAAGATTGGAAGGGCTGCAGGATATACAATGTAATGAAACAATTTCAACTTCCTCGAGTTTTCAGCCTTGAAGCAAGAGGGCACCAAGACTGTGGTTAATTACAAAAATGAGTACTGCTTGTCAAAGTGATGACTATGCCCCACAGCTTTGTGGCATGAACTGTGATTAATATCAAGCTCACTTGATGGCTTGAGAACTTCTCAGCGCCCCTACAAACTGTGCAGACCTGTTGTACAGAAATTCGTGTTTCAACATTTGTAATGACGCGACTGGTACGAAAATAACACCACAAAATAAAATAGCAAGAACAGGGATTAGCTACTTAAGGTCAAAATATTTTGTTTTCTAGAGGTAAATTGAGATTTTGCATAACAGCCAATGATTTCTCTGGGTAATGTTCAAGCAGAATTGAATTTTTGATTATATAATCAACTCAGCCTTTAACAGCTATAACCACCTACTAAATGGAATTATTTTAGAGAAATCAACAGTATAAGGAGACTTTAAAACATTTTCAAGCAAGGGTTTTTTTTTACCCTCTTTTTAGCTGACCTGTTTTTATAATGGTGCTTCCTTTGAGAGACCTTTTAGGCGAGGCTGCCAACAATAGACTTCTCAGCTATGAGTGCTGCAGGTCAACGTCTGTGCTCAGGGCAACGGACAAGAAAATTGCAAAGCAATGATCAGACTTCCCCTTCTTGCAAATTGCAAATAACTCTTTGTTCTGCTTCTCAGCCTTACAGACCCTACTTGGCTGTGTGATATTGTGCCAACAGCAATATGAAGGTATCTTATTTCAAACACTTAATAAGTGAATCAGACTCCAGCACGCCAACAAACCTGGTCCACAAGGAGGGATGCTCCTGTCTTTTGTGCTGCTTGAGCTTCACCATCCTGCTGTGATGCTTAATGAAATCGTTGTGCAAATGTTGTCCAACATTTGTTGTGAATGCTGATTTTTTTATAAGCCAGCTACCACAAACAGTTTTGTGTTTTCAATCAGCTGAAAGCTGATGGAAGCCTTGTCACACTCCATTTTGGAGGCAGCTAAAGGGCAATCCAAGCAGGCATTAAGATAACATATTTATATTCATAAATATTAATATGCTAGAACTCTCTAATGAATTAAACTCCTTGTCCAAAGAAGACTAAATGGGATAGCCTAGAAGGAGCTAATTTTTGTCAGGGCAAGGTTAGGACAGCTAAAGGAACATGTACTTTGATTTAGATGCTGTGTTCACGCACCTTGACTAAAGAGTTTTAGGAACAGAAAATTCTCATGTGAAGTAATAAACAAGAAGGGCCTGAGAAGTTTGAAAGGACTATAGGAGAAAGTTATTTTTGCAGACTGTACAAGGCCAACATCTATGAAAATCATGAACACTTGTGGCGTACCTTGCTGGCCTGTAGCAGATAGGTCCAGTGGCAGTGAGGTGGCAATCAAGACCCATAACAGCCAATACAGCAAAATGCAGCTAACAGGTGCAGTTTATTACTGGGGTGCCACTTACTGCAGACTCTTCCAAGAGGAGCCCGAGAAAGAGCTGAAGAAGCAATGTCTGAATTGTGCTTAGTGGCTGAAATGAGCTGCATGCCTCAAAGTTCCAGTCCTGGCCTAGCCTAGCATGATATGAGGTACTCCATCAAATTCAGGATCTGTTAGTTTATAACAACAAGTGTAGATTTAATAGCAATATATTCAAGGCAAACTTACATCATCAATATAAAAGGATACTCAGGTGAGGTGCCTGCAGCCTGAAATTCTTAGGTAAAATGTGCTCTAAATTAAGCCTGCAGTACAGCACTCAGAAGGAAGTAAATATTTACTACAGTAGGAGATAATTTTTTGATTTAAACCTAGCATCAAGCTCCCAGCCAGGTGCACACACCTTGCAGGTCACAACTCTTGAAGAGCTGATAAATTCTCCAGCTGTTTGTGCACTAACAGTCTGTTGTTATTTACTTACAAGACAAACATAATTTAAGATCTAGAAACCTATTCTTACCCTCTTTGCAACAAAACTCTGGGTGTTGTGAAAGCTGACAGCCAGTCCACCATGCAGTTCTTAGGCTGTTACTGAAATATCTGTTCAGGGTATGGGTGATGTTTTAGGATTAAAGCTTTTATATTTTCATATATTTGTATTCCTGAAATTCTTTAGTTATTTAGCAATTCTTTAGTAATTTAGAACTCCACATACAGTGTGAGCTGCTGCTTTCCCTCTTTGGTCAGACACAACAATTCCTCTCCAGACCTGGCAATCAAGGACACCTCACGCCTCAGGTCCTGAGAGACGTGAACAAAAGTGAGTTGGGGGGAGCAAACTGGGGGTAAATGATTTCATTACCTGAAGATGTAATTGGAAGATTGACCCCCAAAATGCAAATGGACCCAACTTATAAAAGTGTGAAAACCTGTGACCCATTGTTCATTTTTGGGTGTAGCCCCTGGGGGGCTTTTGTCTGCCCTAAATGTACCTGAAGGCCCTTCAATAAATAGAACTGCTTTTTATTCCTTAATTTGGTCAGGCCTCTGTTTTTAGGCAGTCTCAACAAGGCATCACTGTGCCTGAATGCTTTTCAAAGGCAGGTAACATCCCCTCCTTTAGAGCAGGATTCAAAGCCAGCTGAAATCAACACAGAAAACCTGACCAGAGCTTTGCATCAGGCATCCTCTGCCATCCCAGATGGCATGAGTGAGAAATAGATGCAAACTGAGAGTTTTGAGCAGCTTTTCACATTTCTTTCCTGAAGATGCTAGGGAATAATTACAGTCTGAGACAACTTCTATTTCTGCTTGATGTGGATTTAAAAAGAGCTTTTTATGAATGCAGCCTCCTGTTTAATGGGCAGTGCAAAACTTCTTTATATTTCAGAAACCTATGCAAAATGTGTGTCTACATTCTCTAGTACCAGGAGACAACAACTGCAAAAAATGAACTCTGGTGATGCCTGAATATCTCAACAGTTTCCTCTGTTCTGCAGCAGAACTTGGGTTGATTCAGCATTTAATATAAAAGTCTAATTTACCATGCACTGATAACAAAGTTTATTATGAGTGCTGATAGTTAATGTTAGAAAATTTACAATCTGTTGAATGTAAAAACATTGTAGCACTGATATTTCCAGTACAGGTGGATATTTTGTGTCCTTGGGAGTTACTATGACTTTACCATGGTGAAGCCAGAAAAATCAGATATAATATATCCAGGCAAATGCTGGTATGTCTTTTTGGATCTTGGAAGTTAGAAAGTTTAAGTCAAATATTTAAAACAAGAGCTGACGTTTATTTTACCATTATATTTGATCACAGGTGAGCACTCTTTGTAGAACACCAGAAGAGTCCTTTTGCTCTTCTATAGTATAAAAGGTAAATGGAATTATGAAAACTGGAAACCTAAAGTGCAATATATTATGTTTCAGATTTTCCAACACCAATAATTCAGCTTTTACTATTTCAAAGGAAGCACATTACTATCTTGCAAAAATAATATTGATAAAAATATTAAATTCAAGTTTGGTTTAGCCACAAACACTTTGATTAATTTTTCAGAAACATACTAGTGTGGGGTAAGAACTCCAATTCTTGAAGAGTCACAGAAAATTTATGTGTCTTCTATTACTGTTTACCTAAAGTTTTCCCATAAATATTAAAAATTCAGTATGGTGAAGTCACAGTTCAAAAGCAATTTGAATTTTTTATAGCCTGCACAAAAACCTACTGCAGTTTGTGCTTGACTAGTGGTGAATGAAGCATGAACTGAAATCCAGCTGTGACTGTTTTGATTTTCATTCATTGTTAAGTTGCATGTCCAATTCAACCAATCCTTTACTGTATGTCAATCTATCCCAGCAAACCCCATTGCATTACACCTTTAAACACTACCTGTGCAAAGGTGGAAAAAACAGAGGCTTTTTTCTTTGGAATGTGTCTCCAGTAAAACACATGACATGGAGCTAAAAAAACCCCCACAACCCCAAGAAGAAGCAGAAATAGATGGTCATTTGAGTCATAGCAAGCAACTGTCAGAACAGGAAAATCCTTCATGACTGCAGCAAATGGGTTGAATGGATTTGTATTTTAAATTTAGCAAGTCAAAACAGATCATGCCATGACACAGCTTTGGCTCTCTAGTTTCCCCAGTAGCTGAGAAAATTTCCAGATGAAAGAAGGACAATTATGGAATTGTTCAGGTTGGAAAAGCCACCATGCCCCCAGCTCGGAGCTCTGCGGAAGCTTGTTGTGACCCGAGGACAGGACTTGGCACTTCAGCTAATTGAACCTGATGCCACTTGCCTGGGCTTATTGGTCCAGGATGTCCAGGGATGTGCAGGGCTCTCCAGCAGGTGGGCACTCTGAGCCAACTGGGAGTCACCCGCACACTGGCTGAGGGCTCAATCTTGTCTAGTCCATGGACAAAGATTGCACACAGCAGAGCCCAGCACTGAGCCCTGGGGACCCTCACCTGTGACCAGCCCCAGCTGGTGCTAGATGCTGGGGAATGTCATGGAGCAGATCATGCTGTTGTCCAAGCCAAGGGCTCTCAGCTTTTCCAGGACGATGCCACAGGAGTCAGTATCAAGGGTGTGCTGAAGTCCAGGCCAATATTCATAGTCTTTGCCTCATCCACGAAGTGAGTTTTCTTGTCAGAGAAGGAGATTGGGTTGCTCAAGCCCAACCTGCCCATCATGAATCCATGCAGTGTGCACCTGATTCTCTCATTGTCCTGTAGGTGCTGGCTGATGGCCCCCAGCATGATCTGCTCCATGACATCCCCCAGCTCCCCAGGCCTAAAGCTCCTGGCATGTCAGGGTCTGAAATTATTTGATCCTTCAAAGAGGCAGAGGCAATCCTTGTTTGCTCAAAGGGTTTATTTGCAGAAAAGACAGCTGTCTGAAGGCAGAGTTATGAATTGTTAAAGTCCATGCTAAAAGCTCTGGTGTGGGTCCTCTGTAAAAGGGCTCTGACAGTGTTTCCTGGCTTGGAGTCCCATAGGGCAGAGGTCTGACAGCAGCTTCTGGCAGGGGTGTCACTTGGCAGAAAACATCAGGCAGCTCCGTTCTTTTTTCTTTTCTGTTGAGTGTGATTTTCTTCCTCATCCTCCTCCTCAGCTCTGGCTTGCTCCTTTTCTCCCTCCATCTGTGCATGCCAGCTCATCCCAATGCAGGGGATCTTATTCATTAATTAACCAATGAACTAAACCCATGATTCTAACCATACTTTCTACACCTATCAAAACTCAATCCTAACATACGAAAAGCAGTGCCAGTTTTTATGCTTATTTACACATATTTTCCATCCTAAAAATGCAAACAATATTCTACATAAGTAACTCTCACAGAAGCTAATCTATCTTATTTCTCCTAAAATTGCAAACAATGTTCTTGCTGTGTTTTTGTTATGTCTTGAAGCCAGGCCACAGAACTAGGTCTTGTCAGGGTTTAAAAGGCTTTTATTTTTCTAAGGTACTTAAAGCATTTCTAAAACATTTAAGGTATATTCTACTTACCTACTTGCTTACTATAACTGGAACTTTTACTTACATCTCTGCTTCATGTCCATGTGTGTTAATAGATCTTGACTTTTCTGAGGACTTTAATTAAATATCTGCATAATTTTCTCTTTTTGTGGAACTCAGAGCAGCTTCTCCCTCTTGCATTCCAACACTGGCATTGTCATTCTGACACTTCTTGTAGATGGGCATGCCATTTGCAAACCTCCAGCCAGCTGGGACCTCGCCAGTACTGCTGCAAATGGTTGGATGGGGCCTGTCTCTGCGTTATCTCCATGAACTATAAACAGCTTGCCCTATTTTCCTCTGCTCTGGGAAGACATACATCATGAGATTGCAAGGAGCATCTCTGTCTGTATGGGCTGCGATTCCTGCTCAGCTGTACAGGGTGCTCCAAATCGCCTCCTGACATCAGCATCTGGGGGAAAAGCACCAAAGTTGTGTAAAGGAAACACCCAAAGTGCTTATTTATACCAAAGTTTTTTGCTTTACTGCCTGCCCATGTGCTGTATATGTGTAAAGGTTGACTATAAATGGCACTTGAGGCAGGCTGTCTTGTTTAGATGGGGTTTTTTTTTTCTCTCTTGTGGTATTTCCATGTCTCTGCTTGGGACTAAATGCAGTGGGGGGTTGAACAGAAAGCAGAACATTCTCACCTCACAAAGATCAGGGCTGGAGCTATGTTTGGCTAAGGATATACAGAGCCTGTCATTTCAGTGGCTTGGATGTTGACTTGAAGGCAAACCTCACTTATCTTAATGTTGACAGTCACTAAGGTCAGAATGTAATCTATCATTACAGAGTGACTGCTCTTTGTAATCATGCTGTTTATCCTGAAGGACCTGGGAAGACACCTATACTTTGCAATCCCTATCTCTCAGGAATTATAATCTCTCATTGAAATTGCTTCTCTAGGAGAACTATCTTGCTGTTTTCTGCTGGTCCCTGTTTGTGGTTTTTTTTTTTTTCCTCTTGTAGTCATGATCTTTTCATGTCCTGCCTGATGAAATCAGTTTGAGGTAATTTCAGCCAACTCTCCACAGAACCTGTACTCTGGATCAGCTCCCAGGTGTTTCCTTTTTATAGGCTGAAAATGCTGTGACTCCAAACCAACTCGTGACAAAGCTGAACTTGTCAAAAGAAGCTTTAAGCACTGGAAAAATATTACTTCCTGTGAAGAAAGTAGAAACGAGGGCTTTAAAGCAGCAGAAATTTAGTCTCTGATAGTGCAATCTGTGCCTTTATCAGCTTCCCCAAGTGCTCCCTTTGTATGATTCAGGGAAGAACCTTTGCCATTTGTATTCCTGTCATTGGTGTTATGCTTCTTTCTGCAGAGAAAGGTAAGAATGTCATCCAAAACACAGCAGAAGCTTGAACTCACCTCTGTAAGACTCTTTAAGATGAGAAACTTCCTTCAGAGCAAATTAACTGATGAATACGGAGTGGAAATCTTTCACTTATTCAGATTATCAGGACGAGGATATGTTTACTGTTGTTTACTATATATAGCATGTGTGTATGTATATAAATATATAATGAAGAAAAAAATTTAAATTAACTTTACAACTAGTTAGGAACAGTTTTTTAAAAAAATCTTTGATGAACCTTAAAAGTGAATTTCGGGTTGAAATTTTTTGGGGGGTGTTTGCATTTATCATGTCATCCAGTTCCTGATAAAGGAAAACAGTGGAAAGAAAGATTTGAAAAAAGGAGAGAAAAAAAAAAACCCAAAACAACAGAATTGAATGTAAATTCATATAAATAAGTTTAGAAAGCACAATGTTCTTTGAAAAGCATAAAGGTTTTAACCAGATTGTGTGACTGAAAACTGGGTCAATCATGTTTTTTCATTAAAAATGTAGACATTTGGGCTAGTTCCGATTTTAGCATCAAGCATGTAAATATGTAATTAAGAAACACTTTCAGTCTAGCATTTGAATTTCCTGAAATGGTGCTTAAAAATCCTACTTTCTTGTAATTTGTGGTGAAAATCTTGTGACTGAGGTTTTTTCACGGGCATTAGGGAGATGTTTGTACCAGTGAATTCCTGGACTGGCAGTTAACGTGGAGAGCACAGGAAACATACTTAGCTCTTGAACAGATGCAGTTTAAATGGGTGACCTCTTCCCAAACCTTTTAAGGATTGATTTTTTTTTTTCTCCAACAACGTTATCAACAATATTAAAAATATTTATGGTTGTCTACTGAAATGTTAAAGAGCCTGTTTGAGTTGAGGAGGAAGCAGCATAAGGGAAGGATTTCTGAGCAGGGATCACCGGCGTTGCACTTCACAAATGTGTTTATAAGCCAGGAGAGAAGGCTGCTTCGCCCAAGGCTAGGAGGAATGAATCACTGATGTGGGAGGTATAGTGTCATCCAAGACAAGAGAAACTCTTCTCCTTTGCACCCAAGCCAGCTACTCAGTAGGTTAAATGATGCTTTCAGATATATTGGTGTGTTGCAAAGCAAGTCAAACATCCTCAGCTCTGAATGTTTGATTGCATCAATCACTGTCATGATTATTCAGAGCTTCACTCCCCTGTAACATCCACATGATAGATNAAAAAACCCCCCCAAAAACCCCCCTCGTTTATTGATATTCTTCTGTTGGTTCTGGGTTTGAAACACATGAAGCTGTGTTTCCATCTCCAGAGTAAGAAGAAGGCTTCCATTTATAATCATTTCTTGGTTTCACCCTAAACACCAAATAATTTGTAAAAATGTCCTACAAAAATGCTTTTATGCAACCAGGAACCTGTAAAACATGTTATTTAGAATGTACTTGATATACCAATCTTTCTTCCCAGAGTTTAGTTAGAAATTCTCTAAAACTTGTCTTGGATGTTGAAAGGGAAGAACATGACATGGTCATGCTCAGATTTTTACTGCCTTTCACAGAGGACTTCAGAGCTGTTGTAAGGACTGGCAATCAAACCCCCACTCATTTCCTTGCTCAGTGCTTCTGTGGAGCTGCATTTTATTTTCAGGGTGGGACTTCCATGTGTCTCTCCTCTAACTTTTATATTTCAAGTTTTCCCTTAATTCGTCCCATCATTTCTCAGATGTTGAACTGCAGTCTTCAAGGGAGATTGAAATTAGTAAAAGCCTTAAGATTATAAAATGTCCTGTAAAGGTAATTTTCACTTGTCAGGTGATCCAAATTTTTAGAGCAGAAGCTGAGTCGGGTACTATCTCTTATATGCCATCCTAAATTTATATTCAGTACTGCAACAGGATCTTCACTAGAGGCAGGAAGAGGTATTGGCCATTAAAAAGTAATATTATACTGCACTAGAAAAGGTTATATGAAGAGCCCCTGATTTAAATGGGAGTAGATGAGCTTCCTTTTTTATTTACAGCACTGTAATTATGGAAAGCAATTTTTTTTCAGACAGTTAGAGAACTGCTATTCCCCTCCTGACCACCTACTGGCCATTGTACTCTCAGTGTAATTAGTATGATATAGAGTACAATGGATTGTCATTCCAGGATAGTAGTTGGAAGGCAAATAAATTCTACTAAAAAAATCCTCTCTGCTGTCACAAAGCATCGTGATTCACAGACAGAAAGCAGAGAAATATAAATTCCAAATTTAATATGTTTTAAGTTTTAAGCTCAAGTTTTTTCACCTATTAAGAGTAATTTCATCAAGCTCTTTTCCATAGTAAATTACTTCTGTGAAACTCTTGCAAGGGGATCAGTGATGTACTTGGAAACTGTACTCTTAGATTAGTGCTTTTCAAACTTCCATATCTACTGTTAATAGAGGGGAATTTTTTGAAGCTGTGTTCACTGAAGCCAAAATTGATGTCCAACATTGACTCAAAACAATTCTCAACCCAAATTTTCCATCGCAGGCCTCAAGATTTTCCAAGCCTTCTTCACCTGCAGCCTAATTGCAGAAAATAAACACCAGGCTTGAATCTTCCTCATGGTGTTTTCACCTGAACAAGCTTCTTTCAGATTATTAACCTGGCATAATGCATCAGCATATAATGGGTCCTGGGGCACACCACGCCAGGACAATTGCAATACTGAGTCATTCACAAGTTTGGCAAGGTGAAGAATAGAAATTATATTCTGAAAAATGTGTGCACTTTGGATTTAGCACAAAGAATGGGCCTGGGAAACAGCCATTCTTCTGCGGCTGACAGTTTTGCACCCGTTTCAAGGGGTATAAAGTTGTTTGTGTATGAACTTCAAGCCAGAAAAACAACATGAGTGGTTTTTCTTGGTATCCAATCTAATCAAATGATATTTTGGCAGATCTAGAAATGCTATTTCCTATTTGGTTCCTCTCCAGTATTATTTCTAAGGATGGATGTGAGTGGGTCAGTTAAGGTGAAAGGGTAACTATCCCAGTAGTTAAACACAACACCACACAATACCAAAGCATTCTCAGTAAATCAATCCTCTTATCAAAACAAGGTATGGAAAACGTTCTCTCCACTATACTGGCAAGCAGCACTGAAACACTCTTTCCTGAATGGCAGCTGGACATTGAGGCTCCTTGTCCTGAGTTCCGAATGCCCAGATTTGGTTGGTAATCTGCAGCTTTCTCAATGAATCTTCCTCCTTCAAACTACTTTTGGAAGTTGATATTTGACTACTCTACAATTTATCTTCAGCCTACCTAGTTCTACCCTAGATTTCTGAGTAGAGCACTAGTGCTAACTAGTCAGAATAAGCCAACAGTGCTGTCTTAAAGCTCAGGCTCTCCTAAAGCACTGACTTCCAACAACTGATGGGGGAAAACACTTGGAAAATATGCCCAAAGAAAATACGGCAGATGAGTAACATAAAGTAGTC
This sequence comes from Regulus satrapa, assembly GCA_013396955.1. Taxonomy (NCBI): domain Eukaryota; kingdom Metazoa; phylum Chordata; class Aves; order Passeriformes; family Regulidae; genus Regulus; species Regulus satrapa. The sequence continues at coordinate 179,751 of VWZN01013917.1, read as the reverse complement.
TTGCATTGAGAGAAAATGTTCTGAAATACTGCACTGAAACAGCATACTTCAAAAGACTAATCCCTTGAGGTGGGCTTTATATGACACTGTATAAAAACTGCTCTTTAATGTTATGTCTGGGAAAGCAGAATACAGGAAATCAGCTCAGTGGCTCAGACCTGCCTCAGACTTTGCCCTTTGTGTGAGCTCTTTCTGGTTGTAGGTGTCCAGGACTCATTTTCTCTTCCTAATTGTCTGTAAATTGAAGAGATCCTGCTAGTTTTAGCCTGTATGCAAGCTTGTGCAGGGAAATGTTGAGCAGAATGATGTATAGCCCGGGCAGCTGCTGCACACATGTCCAGAATGTATCTAGCTGGTGTTGGTGGTTCCCAGCCCCCTGAAATCCATTTGTGGGGCTACAGGGCTGTTACTTGTGGTGCTCTGCAGTCCTGTCCAGACCACTGGGAAAATGTCTGAAACACCTCATTTAGGGAGGGCTTTTCAGAGTCTCTGTGTTGATGTCATTCGTTCCTGTTAGAGCAAATCATCTCCAGCTGGTTTTGCTGCAGTAAGCACTGGAAGTGAACAGTTAGGAAATGGGAAAAGCCCTTTGCTCTGCTGCTCCAGGCAGTTCCAGGAGTGTCTTCAGACCGTGGAAAGAGTCCAAGAGAAACAGCATATTTGAGCCCAAGGTCTGTGGAGAGCCTGTTGTCCAGCCATCTGTGTTGACTTTGGTCTCTTGAAATTTTCACATTGAGTCAGTGCTGTGCATGTGTCCACCTGGGCCTGCAGCATCACAGTTTGCATCTAGCACAACCAGGCACAGCCCATCTGCACTTCTGACCCCCCGGCTGTGTGCTCCGAGTGCTGGTTTGCACAGATGACTGGGATTTGTTCTCCTGCAGCTGAGGGACTCTTGGCTTGCTGGGAGCTGTGGCTCTGCTCTGCTGTGGGGTTAGCTCACACTCCTCTGATAAATGCAGTGTTTTCTAGACCTTGTGCATCTCCTCATCCTCAGGAAGCTGTGAGGCAGAAGGCATAGGGACTCAGCTGCTGCTCTGTCCCAGTGAGCTCTTGGTTGAATTCTAATGTCCCATCATTAGGTCCCTTAAACCAGTTTTTGGTGGGTTTTTTTGTTTTGGTTTTTTTTTTTTTTTTATTTGGGTGGGGGGGTGTTTGGTTTTTTGGGTTTTGTTTTGTTTTGTTTGTTTCTTGTTTTGTTTTTGTTTTGTTTTGTTTTTTCTTCCTAGGAAGTTTTGACTAGCATGGAAAAATCACTCTTCCAAAAGGCATTTCCTACAGTAATTGTAAATCTCTTGTAAATCACTGAGAGGAATTCTGCCCTAAAGCAGATGTTATTTCTCCCTGAAGTGTGTTTTCCAAAGCAGTCTACTGACATTTCTCTGTTTTGGTAGGTCCTGTGGACTCCAGAAAGATGAACACTCCAGGTCAGGATATAGGCTGCTGCTTGTGAGTGGCATCATCACCCTGCAAAACTCAGGGGAGCTCGGTTCCAGTGGGGTCTAAACACTGGGTAAATAATTAAAATGGTGGAGTGGGAATACAGTGTCCTCATGACCAGTAGGTGCTTTGAGCAGCAGGAAATTAAGAGCTACTTACAAGTTGCTGTTTTGCCTAAACAATAGTGGTAGCATTTGTCTTTAACAAGTAGCTTTTGAAAAACTGCTATATCAGGAGCACACACACGTATAAATTGTTTTATCTCTCTTGTAGTCCTATACTATTAGCCTGAAATGAATGTGGTACTAGGAAAAGAAAAAAAAAGAAAAAAATTGCATTTAGATTTGCACTGTCTAGGAAATGAACTTGTGTATTCAGCAGTGAGTTTCTGATGGCTTAAACTGGTACTGTGAGGCACAGAAAACTTTGTTATTAAGCTATGAATCCTATTTAAATTCCTTACTCGACATTGAATTTGGTTGCAGAATTTTGGGCTCCAATTCCAGAGATAATATTTTTCCTGCATTTTTTTTCTCTTTCTAGCTTAAAGAAAGCTGTAAAAGTCTCATCATGGAACTGGTTGAGTACAATATATTGTCTTACTGACTGGTGGAGGTGAAAATCCCTAAAAGATCTCAGTTTATGGAGGGAGCCACGGAAAGCTTTTGGTTTTTCACCAGGTAGAGGTGAAAGGGAACAGTGCAAAATGGAGAGATCCGTGGAACTTCAAATACTTCAGCCACTGTAATCTCAAATTCCAGTGAAAAACACTGAAAAATTTTAGTGGAGCAGCTGTGTATTCTTCCAGGTGACTTCCACAGCTGCTCTACTGGTGGATGCATTTTGTTGAATTCAAACTTTTAAACTCTTCAACTTTTAAATTACTTAAACTTTTAAACTCTTCATGCATCCAAATAATGTTATTGGCATCAAAGAACGGTGCACATGGAATTGCAGGGCTTGTATTAACTGTGCAGAAATGTTTTCTACTTTTT
>VWZN01013917.1:114421-177303 GCA_013396955.1 Regulus satrapa | reverse complement strand
TTTTTTTTTTTTTTAACATGAAACTTCAGAGGAATAAAACCATTGTGTAAGTTAAGCTGAAAATGCAATAAGCAAAGGTTAATTTTTCTTAGGACAATACCTTTCTGAGGGAGTGGAAAAGCAGTGCAGAAATCAGATTTTTAACAAGACTGATAGTAAAACTGTTTTGCTTGAAACAAGGGCAAACGGTGCTCTTGTACTATCAAAATACAGTGGAAACAATAGTGAAAATGGCATATTTCTCTAAAACACTGGCAGTTTTCCCTGTTTATATGGGGGAAAGAATTCTTTCAGTGTTAGGATTTAGAAAATGCTGATATTTCTTAATTTATTTTTTTTATAAAGATGGTAAAAATTTCTTCTGTGGTCAGGAGGAAGGTATAATAATTTCTGTCTCTCTAGGAGCTTAGATTTCTTTCTGAATGCTCACATTCCACTTTCCTGCTAATGTGCTCTGCAGGAAGAATTACATTACATGGCTCTGCTGTGCAGCTGGGACTTCCTGGTGGTTTGCATTTTTAAGGCTTTCCCCATCATACTCTGCAACCAAGGCAGCAAATAAATCTTGCAGGTCACATACTGTAGAGAGCACATGGCATTTGTGCTGGGGAAGGGAGGAGTTGCTATCTGTGCCCTGTGGAGGCCAGATTATTCCATGTACCTGTCCCAGTGATCTTTCTGACATCTCAGAATTTATCCTTGGGAATACTGCGATGTAGCAGGAGGGAAATGAGATGCAGTTAGCAAACTGATATTTGAAAGTAATAAAAGCCTTAAGAAAATGCATAAAACTCTTCCCAATTATGGTATTTATCCAAACTGTTGGATAAATGGTATATCTCCAAACTGTTGGAGAGATATTTATAGGTTCGATGGAAATACAAAACATATGGTACTTTTATCCGGAAATATTCTTTCAATTATGCCCTGCATGGATCTCATAAACATCCCTCTTTCATCTAAAAATTCTTCAGTACATTAGGTAAGAAACATCATTCCATTTCGTAGGGGAATGTGGTAAACAAACATCTTGTTCTAACAGATGTTGAAGTGTCTTACAGATTTCAATCAGCAAAAGAAATATTCTATAAGTTTTGGCTCTGGCAGCTCAAAGTAATGCAGCTGTTGGGCCACACATCTTGTGTTTTGGTCTTCTATTTGTTATATTGGAGAATGTACAATCAGCGTATTTTTTCCTGATTTTCATCTGTTAAGCATAAGCATCTTAATCTGCTTTTTATTCTTTCTGTGTGCTAAATCTCTCCTGCTTTGCAAATGTTGTAGGCTCATACCTTAATGCTTCCTCGATTATCTCTGTACAAGAAATTTTTGAGAGCACCTTCTCCAGCGTTATGGTCTCTGGAAACTGTGCTCAGGGGAGCAAGTCTGGCCTCTCCATTATGCATTGCTGTTCCAGAGCAAGCCAGGGTTAATTCAGCAAGTGCCTTCTAGAATCTGCGACTGGGCTTTGGCATAAGCCTGCTGGGAAGGAAGATACTCTGGGAGTAGCTGTGAGGGACAAGTCAAAGGGCAGTTTTATGCCTCATCTTGACTTTGTGGGAAGCCTGGTCCCAGCCAGTGCAGCTGTTGTCTCAGTCTCTGCCTTTCCTGGAAGCAGGGATTAGCCCTGGCTCACAGCTGTCACTTGGTTGGCAGTGGGAAATATTGTGCAGCCTTTCTGCTGAAGTGGAGGCTTCCTGAGGTGAGATTCATGAATTCTGTGCTTGTGTTCATCCTGGATAGACAGGGAAGCAGACATGGGGGTTTTGTTTTTTGGGTTTTTTTTTTTTTCCTTCTTTTTTAGCACCCTGATGGATCTGGGAAAATTAGGCTTTGTCTGAGCATCATGCCTGAAAGAGTTTCCTGAAGGCCAAGGAATCTTGCTGGAGCTGAACTGTAATGCAGTGCACACACTGTGTTTGAGCTGCTTGGTGGAAGCCTTGCCACTGCAGTTCTAGGCTGGAATAGATGTGTTTGATGAGTCCCTTAAACATGTCACTACCAAACTTGTTCCAGATATTGGCATTTCTTAATGGTAATAATTATTTCCCATCCAGCATCACTTGCCATGGCTATGCCTTGATTCCATCAGCCCCTCTTTTGGCAGATCAACTTTCCTGCACAAAAGTGAGTCTGTCAGGCATGCCTTGAGTTAAATCAGAATAAATTATTTTTGTTGTCTTATCTGTATTTGTCTCATTGATTTGTCTTGTTAAAGTATTGGGCACACTTATCTCTGCTCAGGAGGGTTTATAGGAGAATGTCAGCCCATGGGATTGCCTATGAAAGTTACAGTTTTGGTACTTGTCCCAGGCTTTAAAACCCCTTTATAAAAGTTCCCTTCCCACACTTTCCATCTTTTTTTCAGCTTTAGTGCTACCAGTCTCCCATCTATCTCCTGGTTTGACTTCAATATTTATAGAACACCTCTTATTTTTGGTCTTTGAAGTCAGAGAATTTCCTTCAATGTCCTTCAGGATCCCTGCTGCCCAGAAGGGCTACATACAGTTAAAGCAAGTATCACAATGTGTAACTTTTTTCTTCCTCACTCCTTTGCTTTGTTCAGTTTATTCTATAACGTGCTGGAGAGAGAAGTGTCTGCTTTGGAGTTTGTTTTTGTTGTTTGATTTTGATTTTAAATTGCAGCACAGTGTGAGTTGGTGAAAGTACAATTCTTCACATCTTCTTGATCCTTGCTGGATCCTTGTAGAGAAGGTGAAATTTATTGTTATGTCTAATGGGTGTATCTGTTTGGTTACATCTTAAGTGCAGATCATCTTGTAGCTCCAACTCAGAATCTCTTGGCATGGCACTTCTCTGTATTCAAAATTGCAAACAACAGAGAAACAATAGAATTGGATGGGAAAGTATGTTCTCTTAGAGTCAGGGAGCACTAGAGGAGCTAATTTTCCTGATTCTCTGACACATGCATCACTGATCACTGATATATAAATTATTCAGCTGTTAAAAGGATCACAGTTGTAAATACAAAAGGAGTTTGTAGCAATAATCGCAATAAACCAATGCTGCTAAATGGCTGAAACAAATTATTCATGCCATCATCCTGCAATTTTTTCTGACTGACCTTTAAACACTGGAATATGCTTTGGGTGTAGGGTACCATGATAGGAGGGGAAGCCACGGTGGTGGTGGCAGAGGGTTCTCTGTGGATTCTCCCAAAACACAGCAGCACAGTGGGCAGGAGGTATAAGCAGGGCTCATGGCTCCTCATTAACTTGTGCATGAATGATATTTCTGAATCTTCCATCCTCCAAATGTGAACACTGCTTTAAAAGCACTTGAAGTGTTTGGGGGAAGGTCTCTGTTGAGCTCGAAGCCACACTGCTCCCACCCAGCTGTAGAGACAAGGAAGAATATAAAGGATACTCATGGGCTTATTGACCCTGGGTGTGGAGTAGTGACAGGCATGTGGCTGGCTGGGCTTTGGCACCCAAACTAGTACTGGTTTGGAGCCTTGGAACTGGTTTAGACAGGAGAAAGTTCTCTGTCCTAACTGCCTGCCCTGTGCTGTATGAGCTATGCAGGAGAAATTGTGGAGTTTGGCAGGAGATAGAAATATTGATGGAAGAGCTATTTTTTGGTTTTCTGAACAGGTAGACTGAGAACCCTGTGAAGAACTTGGGATGCACTTATAACTTAATAACACACAGGAAAAAAAGTCAAATTTTCTTCTAGATGTCTCCCTATAAGTAATAAATTCATCCTCATAGCAGATGAGAACCATCTTTCCTGCTTACGAAGACCCTGCTGTTAAATAGTGATGCAGTTTGTTGTTTGACTTTTTCAAGTTGAAAAAGTCCCCTGTAGAGATAATTTTGTGGAGATTATGTCAATGGATGCAGCTTCAGCATTTCCTCTTTTCTGTATGGATTAGTGCTGTGGAAACACAGGGAAGGGCGTTACTGCTCACATTTGGGTGCTGCTGTTTCTGACAATCCTGGTCCAGCCAACTGCCTCACAGGCTGTGCAGGTGCTGCCCTAAAAGGCCTGACAGGATTCTTTTTCAAGGTTTGACTGCAGTAGCATCATCTTGGGAGATTCTTTATTTCATGTGAAACCCCACTGAGAAGCCTGGGAGCTCCTGGGTTCACCTCATCAACAGGTTGAATACCCACCTTAATTTAAAACAGCAAATAACTAACACAGGTTTTGATGTTCATTTTTTGGTAGAAGCTCTGTGCATGGAGAAACTGGGGGAACAATGCTAAGGGTCAAGGATTATTACTCTTTGTGTTCTGTGGAACTTTTGGCATTAAGAAAGAGCAGTAGCCCCATGTTAGGCCCAGGTATAAGCTGTTATCTCACATCCATTGCCACATCTAGAGGCGTCAGAGAACTGTGAAACCACTTTTGGGAAAGAAGAACAATGTCTTTAGGGGACCAACACTTGAAAAAATATTTAAATTTCAACATCTGACTGATTTCTAGGTAAAAACAAATTACTCTTCTGCTCCACAAGAAGGCATCCACTGCTGCACTCCTCTGTGGAAGATGAGAGGTTATCTTCACCCTGATATCAAGCAACATGTAATTCTTGGTATAAAAAGCAAATCCTTGAAAAATCTCTTGTTTTTGCCAGTTTCCACTAAATGATTCTAGTGCAAGCAGATTAACATTATTGCCTTGGAATTACACGGCCTGTGTTGGTCCATTTAAGTGAATAATGCAGCTACCTTATGGCTGTGCAGTATTTGTTTTGGGGCAGCTGGACAAAGCAAATAACACAATTGTGTGAGCAAACCCCTCCTCCCTTCAAAACCTGTAGTGGTATTGCACCAAGGGTTGGCTTGACCCATTTTAATTTAAGAGCAGAACTCCTGCCAAATTTGAGGATAAGCATGACAACCATTACACTGATTTATCAGAGAGAAAGGGGAGTAGCATTAGTAGTTTTGGAATTTATTGTAGTGGATAAATGGCATTTACATCAGCAAAAGAATGAGAAAGTTGATTTACAATAGATAACTCAAATAATTTTTGAATTTCCATATTAATAGAAAAGTGGTACTTCCATTTTTGCTATTATCCCCATATGTGCCATCTTCTTATAAATATGGAAATTTGGCAATTATCTGAGAACTCCTTTATTTTCAAATTGTACCATAGAAATGAATGAATGTAATTTTTTTTTTAATATCATATTTTAAAGTGTTTTATTGGCTGTGGACTCCTGTATTGAAAGATAAACTCTATTTGGCAATGTTTGATACTGTATCAGAAACTAGATGGCAGCTAATTACTTAATTTTCCTTTAACCAACAGCATAGAACTGAGCCTTACTCAGATTAGATGTTATTGATTTGTTTCCTTCTGTTTTATGACTTTCAGGATAATGTGCTGGATACAAACTAGCAAAAGATATATTGCTTCTGGAAAAGGAATTCATGTAAACAGTATTGATGGTGAATAAAACTAATGCTAAAACTCTATCTCAGCACCATTATGTGTTGACAGGGTAAATATTGACAGGAATTAGTCATTCCATACATGCTGGTGGTTTGGGAACATGGCAGTGCCAGCCAGGTGAAAGAAAGAAGCCTTGGAGTATCAGGCATTAGAACTTGATGGATAATACAGCAGAAGAAGCAGTGTCTGGGGTTCGGGTGGTTCAGAAGGAAAATTGCCCTGCTGGGGTTTGATTCCATAAAAGGCACAGCTTTTAAACTGTGAGCAGGCTGGACATCAGAGCTGTCCTGTCATTTTGTGACTACTCACCAGAGACCCTCAGCTGTTGCACGTGGCCACATGTCTCCTTTGAGTGATTCATTAGTACTGATGTAATAAAAACCAGAGTGAAAGTTATGGAAATGGGTTTATTTCTAGTAAAAAAAACCAAACTTCCCTTTCCCCATTACAAAAGGCATCAGAGCAGGTATCTGCTAGTGGGGCTTTCCACAATGGAGTTCTGAACCAAGTCAGGCAGTGAGAATTTGCCTTGTGAAGGTTGTTCTCGTTTCTGTAAAAATGCCTATAACTTAGGAGCCATGTTTGTCTTAAATTCTGTATGTAGGGTCTTTCATGATAGGAAGTTAAAATTTCCTCCTAGGTATCTGACATTGATTTATTTTCTAAGTGCAATGTTCAGCTCAGGGAAGATAGATTTCAGAAATTTCCCATTTACTGGCAGAAGCCTTATTCCTCCTGGAACAAAACACCTTAAAAAAAAAGTGCTTTCATTTGATTTTTCAGTTTGATGTTAGACACTTTATACTGGCTTGTATTTACATGGAAGATTAGCAGCCTGTATATCATAGAATTGTTTCACTTGAAAAGTTGATGTTATAACTTGAAGTTATATGACGTGATACCTTTTTCTCCATTTAAACATGAGAAATTTATGGTGAGGTCCACACATGCTTTTCCCATTGCCAGCATTGCTGACAGATTAAGTGATGGTCCATTTCATATAACACCTGTGTTCTGTGAATTGATAGGAGGAGAGCTGAGGCACAGGGGTTTAGTATACCTTGCTCAAATTTGGAGAAAGTGTCTTAACACTTGGCAGGGGGAAATTTTGTAAATTTTCTGTATCAAAAAAGCAGTGTGTCTGCAGATATCAGCAGAGGCTGAGAGTGCAACATAGAAAAGCAGTGACTGGGATGGCTTTCATGGTGAAAAAACATGGAGGAAATAGATCATTAGACAGGGATATTGTGTTAATGAGGAAAACAGTTTAGAAAAGGATTTGGCTCCTTAATGCGTATGAGTGTAGTGGTGATCCAAAGTCAGTTACCAAAGCACTGCTTTTTACCAGAGTGAAAGTGTCACCAATATGAAGGTTGTGAAGATCTGGCTTTCTCAGAATGTTCTTTCTGCACCCTTGCAAGGTGTACGCTTTGCTTTCTCCCTCTGTGTGGTTGAAGAATGCCACACTCGTGAGCTGTGAATCCAGCTGTGGGGAGAGGCTGGAGTTATAAGTGAAGATTTATTTTTTAATTTTTTCTGTGGTCTTCCAGTTAAAATGTAAACTCAGTCTGGGGCACTGGCAAGTATAGAGGTTGGGTGAAACAATAGTTACACAGTTCTGGGAATTTTGCTGCAGCTGATGTCCTGATATGTTTTTAAGGAGTCTGTCTTCCTTTCAAGCTTAGCCACTTTTATAACCATCCATTAGTATTTTCAATGCACCTGAACAAGAGTGCATGGAAATTGTCTTTCCATCCTGTTGAACTGTCTTTTGATCAGGCTCAGGATATTTTTTTCTGAGGTGCTGAGTGTCTCAGCTGTGAAGATGATGTTTTGTTCTACACAGAATGACAGAACAAGTAAATAGAGAAAATAGAAAGGTTGTTGAATGTGTTTGGTTTTCTACCATGTCATTGTCACTACAATGAACTGTTGCTTTTTGCTGCCTCTGTCTTGAGATGAAAATGGGTTTAGTCCTTGAATTTGTGCAGTTCAATTCCTCCTGTACAGATTCACACAGACTTCGTCTTTGACTGGTTCTTCAAATAGAAGTGATTTGCATGTTTCTTCCGTTTTCACTCTGCTGCAGAAGCATCTGTCCGCAGGCTGATGACCTTATCTGAACTAAATTCCTGGGTGCATGGGATATTACTTCACCTGGCTTCATGGTGGGCTTTTCCTATGATCCAGCACAAGTTAATTTGTTGCTTTCCTTGGACTTTATTTGGGCATGATGGCATGGTGAGGGTAAAGGTAAAAGGCAGCGATTTCTAGCTCTTAAGTTTCGCCTGCTGAAGGTGCTTCTGAAATCTTAGGCTGAGGAAAAAGAACATTTACTAATTACCCAGCAGCTTCGGTTTTCTCACTCACTGTAGTGAAGTTCACACACTGCTACTCTGCTCAGTCAGACCTTTTGGCCTGGGAAGTTCCTTTTCTCTGGGAATGATAAAATGTAGCTCTTCAGAAGGAGCCTAGAAGGACTAAAGCAGCGCTCTTCAATCTTTTGCTGGTTGGGCAAACAGATCAGCATTCAGAGGGACTTCACAGGGACAGAGCTGCTCCTCTGCTGCAGCGGCGGAGCAGTGGGTGCCAGCTCACACAGCCTGCACAGCCCTGCCTCCAGGGATACATCTGCATGGCTGGGCTCTGTGGGAATGTTCTTAGAGGAAAATGGACATTAAAAGAAAGGCTTCATAAAATCAGGCCTTGCTCTGCTAAATTAATAGCTGGCTTGTCACTTCTGTGTGCAGCTGTGTGGCTTGTGAATTCTCATGTGAAAACCATCCTGAGAATGAGGGTTCATTAACAACAAGTTATTCCCAACTGCACCTGCATTAAACAAGAAATCTGTTTCATGAGAATCATGGACAAAATATGTAAACTGACCAAGAATAGAAAGATTTGGTAGACAAGTAAAATATTTTTACTAACCAATAGAGTAATTGGCAAGAAAACTATTGAACAATTGGAGTTACACAAGAGGTCTGTGAAAACTGTATAAAAATAAGTTGTGTGAATAAAGAATGGACATTTCCTTGGTTCATACTGAACCATGAGTGTCCAGTTCCTGATCTTCTCATGACTTGGCACAGGGCTGGGTGGCTCTGTGCCAAAACTGCTGCTGCTGTTCTGCTCCTGGTGGTGCTCAGCTCATGCAGAACTGGCTTGTGACACCCCAGGAGGTTGCACAGAGTGCGGCTGGGACAGGCGTTCAGGGAACTGCTGGACAAAATGAAGGGTGAGAGGCAATGGTTGCTTAAACGTGCTGTTTCAACAACTTAGCTGCTGGAGATCAGCGTCCTCTTCAGAGTTTATTAGGATGAAGCCTTTTTGTGCTAGCTGCAAATCTGGCCCGCTATAGCCATGGTGGATTTTCAACTTGAAGCTAGAGAAAGGCTCCTCAAAGCTAGGACTGTCCCCCCTTATTGCCAGGCTTTTTGTTCCATGCCAGAGACCTGGAAGAGATTGTAGCTGGGATGCAGGCAATTCAACTGGACACTGTGCTGGCCTTGCTGTTGATGCAAAGCTTTCTGCTTTTGTCCTCACATCTCTGGATTTACACTGGCTTCTGCTAATGAGACTTAAAAGGAATAAGAACTGACCTCAGATTAAGACTGGGCTATTCCTGCAGAGCCACCCTAACTGTTTATTATATTGATCAGTTAAGCCCCATGAATTCTCCAGGTTAGTCAGTGATGTGAACTGACAAGTTAAATTATTACAGTGAAAGCCCTGCTGTGCTAACTTAATTTACCTTGTAGGGCCTCAAAACAGATTTTTATCTGTGTGCTTCTTTGTGTTTGTTTTTTTTTTTTTTTTCTTTACGACTAAAGTGAGAATTTTATTTTTTAAAAGCAGAGGGCTTTTTTGTGAGGATAAATCGCATCAGGTCAGCTGACCACTGAAGCTACAAATAATGCTGCTTTTATTTTAAATTTGATAATTTGATAATTTAGGCATCTTGAGCTATAAACACTTCCTACAAGTAGTGTTGCCCTGGGAAGATACAGACAACTTGCATCTGTATTGTATTGTTACCTTACCTGACTTGAGCTATTTGGATTAAGGGCATGCTTTTGATGTGAATGAGGAATTGGAAAGGAAAGCCTCATGTAGAAGAGACACAAAACTTGTGGATTCTGATGGCTACAGCCCTGGTAAAAAAAAGCCAAAAAAACTACTACGTTTAACCAAAAATCTTAAAAAACCTTCCAAAATTAAATAATAAAACTAAAACTATAAATATAGAATTTAAATAAAAATAGATAATATCACATAATAAAACCTTTAAAATTTAAAACTTTAAAATATATTAATATATATAAAAGATAATAAAAGTTTTAAAATATTAACCTATCCTTCTTCTTCACCTTCCTCTTTATGAATTTAAATAATATTATATAATGAAATAAATGAAATTAACAATGCAAACCACAAATTACTAATTATTAAGTGAAAAAAACATTGGGTAACATTTCATAATTAGTTAATTTACCCTTAAAAAACCCTATTAAAAAAAACCCCTTAAACTCAATTTTAATTAACTAACTTAGTATACTATAAAACTCACATTCTATAAAACTATAAATAAAAAACTAGAAGTACTAGAAATAAACTATGCTGTATTTATAAACCATATTTAGATATTATAAAACTATAAATAAACTATAAATAAAAAGAAATTGACATCTAAATAAAAACAAAAATATAATCTCTCACTCATTAATCCCTACTCTAAAAAAAAAAAAAGAAAACAAAACAAAAAAACCCCCCAAAAACCAAAATAAACTACAAAAAAACTTCCACACAGAAATGCTGCTTGAATTCTGTGCCTAGTCAGCCTCAAGTGTGTACTCACAATGCAATGTCAAAGGAGTTTTGGTGTCTTGGCAGGGCAGCTGATGACAGCTGAAAGAGAGGAAAATGAAATGGATTTTTGACTCTTTACTCGTATAAGCCCTCAAGTAAGACACCTTAAGGAAATGAATTGCTGCCTTGCAGAAAAGGAGGAAAAACTAATTTTGGCAGGTTTCCTTTGCATGTAGCTTGCCCTGGTGTTATTGAATAATATCTTCCTGCTGTTGTGTTGCATTTCTTTGGAACAAAGAAGTGACTTTTAAATGGCACCTGTGAATGTATTTGGGAGGAATCAGGGTTAAAAACAGTGATATAAAAAACCCCAATTATCTCTAAGCTGATAGGGGGCACTGGGCTTGCTCTGTTTGGATAAGGAACAAAGGCTCCATTTGTGCCACATGCTTTCCTTGAAATCTTTACATGGGGGCTGAGCTGCAACCATTTGTGACTCTGGGCTAGGGGCTCAGATTTGGAGATTGCTGGGCCAATGGCAGATAGAGGTGATTCCAGTTATTACAAGGACTAAATAACCATTAATTTATGATTAATAAGGCAGCCATTAGGAGTTTGGACTGACTTGCTTGACTCCTCATTGTGGTTTTGCTTCACTCATTTAATATTTAGAAGGGTTTTATAAAACAAAAGAGATCTGCAACTTCATATTTAATTACTTAAATATTGGCAAATGGCCCTTTCCAAAATCCAAATATATAAAATTTATGAAGAGCGAGATTTTTAGGTTAAAGTATGAGTCAGTGATGCTGATTTATAAGAAACCTGGAAATTAAATCCAAGATTTTCACTTAAATAATGGATATTTGTTTTTCTTTTTCAAGGATGTTGTCTTGCAGTGCAATCAACACCCTTAGTCCTCTCCACATGCATCTCCATAGATGCAGTGTCCAGCCCTTCACCAACAGACACCACGAAGCTGAAGTGCAGCAGGAAGGAACTTGCTGTCCCAGCTGCAAACCCACAGTACCAGGCAGCAGAGCTGCTTGAACATCCTGCACAAATGTAAAAGTCTCTTAAAGTCAAGTGGATGTTTTCTGTTGCAGTCCTCCTAGTATATGCACCTTGTATTCCTGTGGGGGTTTTTTCTCCTGTAATTATCCTGCTCAACAATATAATTATCCATGCTCATGATCTACTTATTTTCCTTTCAGTGTTGTATTTGGCTGCTAAGTTCTAAGAACTGGGCAGACTTAGGGCACTTAGATGGAAACTTCTATGTCCTGTCACTCTAACAGGATGCTCAGGTAGCTGCCCAGACTCTCAAAGGAGCTTTTAGAGTTCTTTTCTGGTTCTTATTTATGTAAGTTTTTGCTTTGTGACTTTGAGTGCACAAACAAAGAAATGGTCTGCCTGCAGTCAACTTGCAGCTGGTGAGTTGTTCAAAACAATAAATAGATATAGTATGTATTTTTAGGGTTCTTTTGCCAGCTAGTCAAAAAGTTTTGGTCTGATTTTTACCCGTACACCCTTGAAGGTAATTGTGTGTGTATGTATATAGACATATGCATAGAAAGGTCCCTGTTGAAAATTCTCCTAGACTTCAGTGAATTATTTCAAAGCTTTTGGCATTTCTCACTGGGCAAGGGTTGAGCCTTGAGGAATAGGGCTGTCAGCCTAGGCTTCATTGTCTGCTCTCAACAAGGCTCCTCTGATTATTGCAGCCTTGAGGGTTAGTGAGCTTGGAGAGCATCCTCTCAGAGGGAGATACAGCAGTCTAGGAGTGCTTAAAGCGCCTCATGCAGGACCATTGTTTATTGGGTCACAAGATGGTTTGTTTAGTCACGGTGAAATTCTACCCTGGCCACTATCCAGGTTGGTGATTACTGGAGTTACAAGACTCCAGCACATTTTCATGCCACTCAGGCTACAGTTCAGGTAAAGGATGTTCCAGGGCTTTCAGGGTGTGACTGATTCTTCCCACTTTCATTCCCCACCTCAGCCAGGCATCAGGAGGAGTTCCTGGCAGTCAGTGCTGCTCCCACCTGATCCACACAAGAATTCCCATTACAGTCATGGGCTGCTTCACCACTGAACCCCTTACACAAGGACCAAGGCCTGACATAAATTCTTCACATCATGGAGCAGATTATATATAATTTTTCTTTAACCAAGGGAGAGTTCCTGCAGAGATATCTTTGTGTAGGGGCGACTTTCAAGGCAGCTCTTTATGACAGTGAGCAGCATAGGTAACCAAAACCATCACCATTTACAGTGAGTCACTGTCACTAAATATAGAGCACTTGTTTTACTGCTTCTGGCTGATGCTTAGCTAAATTTGAAAGAGAGAATAGGTAATTCCAGTTCTTATCATAGGTTCTGTGCTTTTTTTGCGTATCTGAACTGCCATGTGCCCCTTTTCTCTTGAAAACTGTGCCTTTGTGATGTCTTTGTTTTGTTTTCTTCATTCCCCAGTTATTATCAGAGGTTCAGTGAATACTGCACATCACAGCCTGAGAGCCCCACACTGGAGTTCCCGGCCACACTCACTCTTCTCTCTCCCTTTCAGAAGTGTTACCTGTTCCTTATGCTGCCCGTAGCCTCCCTCTTCCCAAGACACTGAGGCAAGTCTTGAGCAGCATCTACCTGACTGAATGCCTCATTGACCCTGGGGTTTGTTCCCATCTTTTCATGTCCTGGGTGCTGAATTAACATGTCTGCCTGCTCAGGACATCACCAGGGTGTCTCACAGTAGGAATTAGATTCCTGAAGGCCTCTTTCCTGAAAATCTTCCCAAAGCGGAATTCTCCCAGAGGTAAGACTTCCTGTTGAGAGCATGTGCTCACCACAAATCGTTTGAATGAATCCTTAAAGGCCAGCATGTTTTAATTTACTTCAGCTGATGATTAAAATGTTGTTATTTCCAGTATATATTTTGCTTCCACGTGCTGTCCTGTCGGCTGCACCCAGACACTTCGATGTCAGCGGATAATGTCTCTGTCATGCCAGTCACCCCTCAAATCCTGCCTCACTGAACCCTACCAAAAGTGGGACTAGTCTGTGACTAGTTGGGAAGCAGGTCCCCTGGCAGTAAAGATGCTGGGCTCTGTTCTGTATATTAATATTTACTGTGAACAGGGCCCTGACTGCCTATGAGTCCCAGTCAAGGAGGGGGTACCTTCTGCCTCTCAGTGCTTTGCACATGGCAGCAGCCATGAAAATAGCTGGACCAGGATACTTCATGCTTTCTAAACCACCTCAGACTTGGAGGTGCCAGTTTCAAGACACAGACCAATAAGGACAAGTGTCTCAGTGAGAATAACTGCTGTTCCTTTGGTCTGTTACTTTCCTGAAGACAGAGTTTGTTTGACAAATGCTCTGTTATTAAAATATCCTGTTGTCATGAGTATTCCCATTTGAAACAAATGGTAGCTGATTACACTGGAGAGTTAAATAAACTCCAAACATATATTCCTACTCCTTCATTCCTGACTTAATCAAAGTTGGTCCCAAGCATTCTGGAAAATGCCTAGAATTCAAGACTAAGTTCCATAAGTTTGGGTTTGGGTTTCTGTGAGCACATGTCCGTGATTAAAATTGGTCCCTAAAAAAAAAATAAAATAAAGAAATTCTGCAGTGGGACAGTGCACCAAACTCCTTGTGAGCTGATAGGACCCATTTATGCTGGGCTTTGCAGAGAGCACACATGTTGACACAAGGTAGAACACCGCCACTTCAGTCTCATTTGTCATCATTGAATTTTTACCTGTTTTCACTTTGAAGACTTCCTTGGAAAAATTCTTCCTCTGTCTTTTGCAAGGGTGACTGCTAGAGAGTGTTTTGGACCCTCTTGCTTTGACAGCTTCCTTCAACAGCCCTTCCACAAAACCAAAACAACAAATGTATTTGAAAAGAGCTTGTTTTAATTGCTTCCTTGGAAAAGTTTGTAAATGTTACTTTTAGTGTTTAACTCAAATTCTTTCTTTTGTCTTAGGAAAAAAGCTGGCCGGCTAAGGAGAGCAGGTTGTATAGAACTGGATATTTTGCCACTTCTCATTTGATGGCGGGACTTTCAGACCAATGGATAAATGGCTTGCACCAGCAGCCTTATCCTTCTGAACCCCAGCATTGGGCACTGAGCCATCTCACCACTTCCCAGTGCCCTGGTATTGCCTGTGATTAAAAAAAACCCCACTTGATAGAAATATCGCGAATCTATTGCTATACCTTTTTCCAGAGGCTTCTGCCATCTCTGAGGATTGTCAGTTGTGTTATTCCTTCTGACAGGTCTCATCTATCCATCCTCAGTGGGCTGTTGTAAGTTTATTTCCCATGATAATCCTTTCTAGTGACATTTTACATGCATATTATTTTCTCCAACAGTGTGCATGCAAAATTTCATGGTAGGATAGATCTCTGCGGCTGAACTGGTGCGTTAAGCTGGGAAAATGGTGTGTATGAGGAAAATGCACTCCTAAGAGATGACTTTAACTGGTCTTATAACTGGGTGCTGCCAACTTTCTGTTCACAATTTACAATACAAATGTCGTTTTGGTTCTGCAACCCTTAAACGCATAGGAAAGAGACAACTTTTTTGCATGGGTAATCTTATGAAAGCCATCTTTGTAATTAAGTGCAAACTGTGATTCTATCCACTGCCAGTGTAATATGCCACTTCAATAGACTTTCATTTCATTACCAGAAGTCAAGATTCCCTTATTAAACTTTTCTATTAAAACAGAGAGAGAAAAAGCCTCCAAAGTCCACTTTGCTTCTGCTATATCACTCTTATTATAATGTAATGTACATAGACAAATAAGATATCCCATTTTGTTTGCCTATGGATATTAAACATGCCCTTGAAACTGAAGTCAAAATAAAGCATAATAAAAAAATACCAGAGCAAGACAGCCTGATGGCACAGCTTGGCCATGTGAAGCAAGGTATTGAAAACAGAAGGATTTTGGAAGGCTGAGGATGTCCTTAGCAAACTGCCTATGGGTGTAATCGATTCCTGGTGAACTGAGCTGAGTTTGCAACAAGATAAGTTAATAGCAATTCTCCTTCCACAGCTGCGCAGGTTGCTGTCAGCCAGAACCTTGGGACACGACTGCAGTGCTCCAGGCTGCCTAGGAAGCTTTATCCTAAGGCTTTCTGTACTTTGACAACCTAAAGAAGAACAGGTGTTTCAGTGGCACTGTGCTTATCTGCTGGAACAGAAACTTCAGTGGTGGTCTGGCAGTGTGCTGAACACTCCTGGTGCTCTTAGGAAACACTTGAGGGAAAGTTGGAATGGATATATCAGGCAGACCACTTAAAACGGGAGAGCAATAAGAGAATAGTTGTGATGCAGGACTATGCAGATCCAATTCACATAAGCTATAAAGAACCGTGTGTTTCTCTCTAGCACTGTGAGGAAAGAAACTGCTCTGTGCCAGGCGTGAGAATTACAAAATCTCTAATGCTGGAAATAAAATGCAAAAGATTTGAAGTGCCCACTGAAGGTGAATAATCCTAGTGGTGGGACACCCTACTCTTTGGTGAATCAGTGCCCTTCCATGTGGTGGGCTCTGCTAGTGATCTGGATTCTTTTTTCCTCCCATTTCACTATTCTAGGCTGATGACTAGTGATTAGGATTAGTGAGATCCTTTCCAGCATTTCTCCCACCTTTTAAATCTCTTGAAGAAGGGAGAACATCACATTCTTTTTCCTTAGAATGTTTTACTTCCCCTTTGTTTCCTCTGCTTGATAAAGCTAGCACAATTAAAGGGTGATTATTTGATCCTAGTGCAGAATCTTTACTCTGTCATATTTCCTTATGGCTGCCAGGAATATCAGCTTCAAGTGACTGGAAGTTGGGCAAAGCTGAGGACAGACAATAGCAGAGATCCTGATGTGAGTATTGTTGATCCAAGCTTGAGATGCAAGTGTTATTTTCTCATAATGCAAAATGGAGGCACAGATGTTTGCAAGGACCACAGAGTTGCTTGCTGGGATTCTTGAAAATATTTTTCTGCTAAATAAACTTTCTGTCCTCTGTAGACTTGACTAAAAGAACAGATCATAATATATCCTAGAAATAAGAAAATAATTGTCTTGAAGCCTGTTTGTCAGCAAAACTCTAAAAGCAGAAATTAAAACTACTCTAAAATGCTGTGGGAAAACTCCCAACTTGCTGCTCATGACTGAGCTTTAATTCATCCTTTTCGGTATTGAAGAGGTGGGACCTTTCCTGGATTGATTTTTTCCATTCTAAATGTTATGGAATTATTAAGCAATGTTTGAGAGTGCACTAAATTTATGGCCATTATTTTCTAATGAATTCTGGTTGAACTGACAACTTTAATCAATTCTACCTTTTAGAAATATAAATAGGAAGGAGAAAGAAATAAATAATGTTTTGACCACAAGGCAGTGAAGCATTTGGAAATGAAGCTTGAAATGTCCAACTGAGTTGCATTAATGAAATATCAGGTCTCGAGTTTGTAACTCTGACTGGGATGTCATGGAACCCAGTGCAGGCATGGGGAGAGTGTCTTGGAGATTTCCTTTAATCTTCCAAGCTGGCAGGGGATGAAAGATTAAAATGCTCTGGATCTACCAGACTTGCCATCTCTAGTTCAGGCTAGTTATTAATGTGCTATGTGGACAGCAATACTTTATTAATTGTATTGCTGGCCAGTGATCAATGTGACAAGCTTAGCAAAGAGCACAGTTATTCATCAGAGAGTTGTCAAGTAGTAATTGCCCTCATATGCATTAGAATAAGGCAGTGGGAGAGGCAGAATGGGTGTTCTTGTATCATTTTTAGGGGCAGGTGTCAACAAAATTAAAATCTGCTAAATTTAATAAATAAATTGAAATATATTTACTCTGACAAAATCATACCACTACAAAGTAAGACAAAGGGTCATATACTTTAACTGCATTTATATATTTAAATGGTTTTAAAAGTTAAATTCTTTTCTGTACACACTCTCTGTTATCAGTTATACTTTTGTAAGGGCAGGCGCGGGGTTTGCAGTTCTTTCCTAATAAAGGAAAATGGAATAGTTGAGACGTAACTTTGTAACTGTTCTTTAAATTATAAAATGTACGATTGTGCAACCATTGTTACGAGCAGCATTTATTTAGATCTGCCATGACATTATTTCACCTTTTGTGGCAAAGCCCATCAGTAACAAAATGTCAATGCCATTCTTTCTGCAGAGGTGAAGACTTACACTTTTCACCAAAGACTGCTATTAAGGGTTGTCAAAAGCACTGTGGAAGTGACAAAGGTAAGGCTGAATCTATAGTCTCTATCCTGGTCCCTGCTGTACGTGACAGTATTTTAAACTTTTTCACGTTCTGTGTTTCCCCCATCATCCAAGATAACCTCACAGTTCAGCTGTGGTGCTGGCCCAGGGTGGCTGCTGGATGCAGCACTGCTTTGCACATGTGTATCAGTCACTGCCTTGCCCTACAACATCAATTGTCATGGAGCTTTGTATTTCAGTTTATATTTAATACATGCACAGTCAGGACTTATGTTTTAGAATGCACATTGTCTGCATTGTGTTTTGCTTCTACGGTGCCTACT
Source organism: Regulus satrapa (assembly GCA_013396955.1). Lineage (NCBI taxonomy): Eukaryota > Metazoa > Chordata > Aves > Passeriformes > Regulidae > Regulus > Regulus satrapa. The sequence goes on along the minus strand of VWZN01013917.1, from coordinate 159,484 downwards.
TTGTTTGTGTGAGTTCCAGAGAAGCTACTGAACAGAAGATTCCGAGTGAACCTCTCCCAGAAATTAACATTTCAGAATATAGCTGAGGCTAAACCTGACTGTAAATGATTGTTTTTTTATCATGCACCTTAATAATAGTATGTTAGGCTGATTCTCTAGGCCTTCCATCTAGCATGCTTCATGTTGCTAAACTCACTAGAAGTAATCATAAAATCATAGAATGCGTTGGAAGGGACCTTGAAAATCTCATTCCAACCCCTGCCGCTGGGGATGGGGCCGCCACAGCTTCTCTGGGCAACCTGTGCTAGGATCTCACCACACTCACAGTAGAGAATTTCCTTCAGATATCTACTCTAAACCGTCTCAATTTCAGTTTGAAACCATACTCCCTTGTCCTGTCTCTACACGCTCTTGTAAAAAGCCCCTCTTCATTGTTTCTTGCAGGCTCCCTTCAGGTACCAAAGACCGCGTTAATGTCACCATGAAGCTTCCCAGACTGAACAATCCAAATTTCTCAACCTCTCCTCATACAGGAAAGCAGGGTGCTCCATCCCTCTAATCATCTTGGTAGCCCTCCTCATAATAATGGATTGAGGTCAGAGATGGGCCGAATTCTGGAATAAGGTAAGATTTATTGAAAAACAGAGCCCTTTGGTAGGAAAGGATGAGGAAAGGACACAGTATTTAGATTATTAAGAGGAAAGCTGACAATATATGGAGTTTAGACTTGCTCATGATAGTCTGTACCCTGTGTGATAATGAGACCTGTTCAGGTTGGATTTTCCTGGCATTCAACAGAATCATTTTTAATGATCTCATCTGGAAGTTCTGCTGCTGCTCAAAATGATCTCATCTAAACACAGAGGAAAGTGCTGATAGAGACCACTTTATCACACTCCTAATGCATGTTATCAAGATAAGAGAAATAAAATATTCTGAAAGTAGGTATGAGAGATTATTTGTCCAATTTCAAACCCACACAAATAGACAAGGGTGAAACCATTAGTGAGATCAGCTTAGAAAGAAAACGAGTAGTGAATGTGAAGTAGGAGGAAGGGGAATTCACTTATGGAACACACTGAAGCAGCAAGCAGGGAACTATTTAGGCATTTCTGCTCTGTCTAATAAGATGAGGCACAACTCCTGGAAATTCGCTCATGCTTCACAGTATTAGGTGCATATTTTTATTGTGCATGATACAAGGCAGCCAGTGTTTTACTACTTAAAGGACAAAATCAGGCTTTGACAAAAATCTTTACCCCCACATGTCAAGAACAAATGTTCTGGATGGCAGAATCTTGCAAAGACTCAGCTCAGTGTATAAATTAGTAAAGTCTCTCCTCAGCTTCCCCAGCACAAGTGGAAGCAGTACTCAAGGCATATAATCATCAGTGCAACCTGTGGCAAGGCAATTAACTTGGCAAAAGTATTCCCTGCAAATTCTCTGCAATATCTTTTTTCTAACATTCAAATGTAACTCATTCATATCTAACTTGGTTTAGCCATGTTCTGACATCCGACCTTGAAGCACTTCGCCTCAATGCCCAAAAAACTGTGTTGATTTGAAATTCAGCTTCTTTAACAAGTGTCAGACTGGCTGCTACGGTTTGTCTTCTTCCCTGATTCCTTCTCATCTTGGTGTTTGCCCACATTTATTGGTATTGATATTGATGAGATTGATGAGATTGAGATTGATATTGGTATTGATATTGATATTGATATTGCCTGTGTTTTTTGATACTCTGACCAGTGTTGGTGTGGTCTGCAGAATACAGGAATCTAAGGCAGAGTATCCTGGTGTTTTTAAATTACAATAAATTGGAGTATTTAAGTCATTGCCATTAAAAAGAAAGAAAAAAGTGTTCTGAAATAGGAGAGTGAATTCGTTTCACCAGTTATGTTTTCTGTAGACTGATTTTATTCTGTTCTCTCTTGGGTTAAACTGGGGCCTTTGACCCTTGAATAATGGAGCAGTCATTGAAAAGAGAAGAGTTTTGAGGAATAAACATGGTAGCTGGATATTAATTCTTGGTCAGCCAAAACTTTCCAATTGGCTGCTGCTGTCATGGACTGGGGGGAACCTTTTCCTACCCTGTAGACACAGGCAGACCCCAGGATGTTTGTGCTTGTGCATGGATGTAAGCCGCGGTGTGACGTTACACCAGGGAATGTTATGGCTGTGTTCAAGATGTACTACCTTTCCTAAACAGCACAGAAAGGTTCGGAGTACTGAAGGTGGACACATTGAAACGCATATTTTTAAGGGTTAATCTTGTGGGTGTAATATCTGTCTCATTTTCGGGCAGCTCACTGGAGCAGGTGGTGCAGTGCAAAATTCCTGTCTGATATAACGCAGGAGATTGTATTTTATTTATCATCCCTTTGCTCTGCTCTTTTGATCTTTAGATTTTCTTTAGCTAAAGGTTGTGGCTTTTAATGATAAATTTGGATTCTATAAAACATAGCTGGAGACACCAAGTAGTCAGGGCCTGTAGTGCATGCATGAGGGTTGCTGTGTAATATTTTTTCTTTCAGGATATTTCTGACCATGTTTTCATTGTCTCTGAGAAAGAGATTAAAAATTCTCCTGGCAAAGTTCTCTTCCTGGACACCAGGAATTGATAATGTGCCCTTTAAATAGTGAAGCCCATCCAGACACAAGATGAATTCAAGGCAGTCCAAGATGTTTCACTTTAAAAAAAGTAAGCTCCTGAACTAAAGGTGGGGTGGACAACTGAAACCCTGAAAATGACAGCTGTGTTTTCTTTCTTCTCACTTTGCACAGGCTACAGCTATTTCAGTTTTCAGCATCATGCCTCACCATTGTAGTGCTTGAAAACAAATAACTTTCCAACCCAACTGGAAGAAACAGCATTTGATGGCATTTTCCTTCAGTAAGAAGAGTGAGCTTGGTAGGCCAGTTGGCCAGCTCTGGGTAAAGTTCAGCTGAGGGACTTCTGTATGATCTTTCAGCTGGAAAGCACAACAGAAGAGGAAAGGTTGTGTGCTATCAGAAGTCCTGGGGGTCAGACAAGACACTAACAAGTTGCTGACTGTGTCAGTTATAAAAGGTGAGATTTTGGTATGTTAATCTGATGTGAGTTGGAGTTTTTCCTAAAATTAAATCCTTGCAAACATCTTACTTAGTTTTCTTAATTACATGGGGTTTGAGGTATGTTTGGTAGGTGTTTCTAAGGCAATATCTGCTCAGATAAGCCTGATTCAAACAGCTGTTCAGTTACAATTCAAACCTTTTTCCTTAGTCTTCCTCCAATGTCTTTTTCAGTGTGTGGATTTATTGTGACCCTCCAGGTGACACCAACTACATGGAACAGCTGCCCACAGCAATTCTGTCTGTCATGGTCTCTTCTGTTTACTTCTGTTAATCTTCTTCATCTGTTGCTACTAAGAGCTTTAGACTTGGAAGATCAGAACAGGGGGAATGTGGGTTCATTCTGACTCTATTATTATACACACACCTGTATATGTGCTATATGGTTTGGCCAAAATCCAGGTGGAGCTCAATCATCCCTCTGCCACATGAGGCAGTAAAAAGTAAATAAATAGCAGCAAAAGAAGGCCTAAGAAGAATCTTTATTGGGTGCAGAGAAAAATATAGTGGCAAAGAGTGAGGAAAAGACTGACACTTAGAACTTCCTTTCCCTCAGTCTTTAATAGTACAGCAGTTGCTGTACACATGCACAGCTCCCCAAGAGGGAAGACAGGGACAGGGAGCAGAAGAAAGCACCATGATCCAGGGGGGAGTGCTCTGTGATTTGTCACATCACTCAGACACACACAGCTCTGGGGGGCTGGAAGGGATTCTCCCAAAAGAGGGAAAAAAGCAGATTTTACTGAGTTCTACTATGTGGAGAGGGTCCAAGGTATGAGTGACAGGAGAAGAAAAAGCATCGTCAAGTTGCACCAGAGTTTAGATTAAATATTAGAAAAAATTTCTTCATGGAATGGGTTTTCAAGCATTGAATCAGGCTGCCCAGGGCAGTGGTGGAGTCTTCAGCCCTGGAGGAATTTAAAAGCTGTGTAGATGTGGCACTTGGGGATATGGGTTAGTGGTGAGCTTGGCTGTGCTGAGTGAATGAGATGACTTGATGAACTTAAAGGTCTTCTCCAAGCTCAAGGATTCTGTAATTATATATATATATATATATATATATATATATATATATATATATATATATATATATATATATATATATATATATATATATACACACATACATATATATATATATACACATATATATACATATATAAGAATAAGATTTACATCCTCATACACTAAACTTTGTATTTCTTTCTTGGAATGTTTCTTTCTATTTTGCAGTGTCATAGTGTATAGATATGAGATCAAGAACTGTCAGCTTTAGTACTTTGCAGAAATCCACTACATATCTTGAGTTAAGGTGAGAGAAAGAATGCAGTGGAAGAAGTACAACTCCTTGTTAGGAGAATAGAGGCTGTATCAGGGAGGAACAAAATGCTCTGTCCAGATTTTTAAAAAATACAAAGGTCAGATGTTTCTGCCCATCCTCATGCCCAAGCCATGAAAGACAACTTCTTGAATGTCTTGTTTGATCCATGTGCAGTCCTACTTGGTGTCTTAAGTCATACTTATATTAATATCACACTAAGATTAGCAATTTCCTCTAAGAATATTTGAATTGGGTATCATAGACAATTAATACAAAATCTTTCTGTGGTGCCTTTCATCTCAAGAGTCTGAGAATTTTTCAGTTTTGAAAAATGAAGATGAAAAAATGTTCATTTTCTGGTCTTTTTAAGCTTTACTGTATTAAAGAGCTCTTGTGGTTGGCATCACACCATTAAAAAGCCAGAAGCTGATAGCCACAATATTTCATGTGTGGTAGGCTTTACAACAAATTACAACACTGACTGCTGAGACTATCTAAGTTGCTGGAAAAATGGATTTAATTGTCCATTCTGAAACTATTTTCAGGATCAAATAGAATTTCTTTAACTACACATGCTCTTTATAACCCTGGTTCAATTCCATTGCAGTAAATCTGAGGGGAGAGCAGAACAGCAAGTTAAAAACAGCACTGAGGTTTTATAGCACCAACATTAAACTATATGTCATCTTGAAATTAAAGTACTGGGCTGAAAGGTTTTCTACTTACAATGATTTGTTACTACATGGATATCTAATTTGCATTTTAAAATCTCTTCTTGCCCAATGGCTAGGGCATGGTCTGTGTGTGTATGGAGGGTGTGTTTCCTTATGACCTCCACTGGTCTGGTGACATTTTGTCTTGCTCAGGTTTGTAGGGGTTACTTCCATTTCATGAGAACTCTGTTTTGCTGCTGTCACCAGCTGCAAATGGGGACAAAATAAGCATAAGCACAAACAAGACTAATCATTATTGTTTTACACTTTTTACTGGACATGATTTTCAATGCATGTTCATGTATGAAATTAGTACAGAAAATTTTGCCCTGGTTTAAGTGATTGCTGGAGATTCAAGGCAATGGAAAAATTAGCCTCTTACACTTTACTCTGATTCTGAATATACAAACATTTTGACACCTGATATTTGTAAAGTCCAATGGTAAAGGGCATTGCTCTCTGTAAGTTATAAATGATTGCAAATCGCCTGGAATGGGAAAGATGCCTTCTTCCTTAGGTCAGAGGAGCCTGAAAAAATGCTTTTCTGCAGCCTGGCTGATTCTATTTGCAGTTCTGATACTCTTGGCTCATTCAGCAGCCTCAGGCAGTGAGCTACTCTCCATGTCATACTCAGGTGCATGTCTTGGCTCTAACTGACTTTCAGCTTGTGAGTGCCCAGCTTGGTGCTGCAAGAGGTCTTGTTCTCCCTTGCTGCTTGCTAAGGTTGTACAGCTCCTAAGAGCACTTTTGTGGGTGAATCCTTGAGTGCAGGTCTGTGATAGGGGGCTTTTGCCTCCACATAACCTTTTGTGGTCCTCAGCTGTTCTCCAAATATCTGCAGTGGCTCTCAGCATCAGGCACCAAAGTTTTTTCCTGAAGTAACTCAAAAGTGAAGTGTCTGAGGGTGTAATTACCTTTTTTCAGCTTTGGAATGAGCAAGGATACTGAATCACAGATGCAATACAGATTGGTTGAGGTTGGAAGGGGGCTTCTGGAGGTCATTTGTCCCCCAGCAGGGAGGCTGAAGCAGGGCTGCCTAGAGTTGGCTTCCCAAACCATGTGCCAGATGGCTTTTAAATACCTCCAGTAGCAGAGAGTCTACAATCTCCATGGGCAAGCGGGGCTAGTCATGCTCACAGTCACAAAGCTTTTCCTTGTGTTCAGCACCTCCCATGTTCCAGTTTATACCCATTGACTCCTGTCCTTTCACTTGGCACCACTGCAAAGGGCCTGGCACCACTTCTCACACCTCTCACTCAGCTACTGATATGCAGTAGTGAGATCCTGTTGCAGCAGACCTCTCATTAGGGGTAGAAATGACACAGACTGTCATCCAACAATGTGAAAAGGGCCCTGGCTCATTCCTCTTTACAGCCTGGCCATCCTGACTCTGATTACAGCAAGCTCCTACTGCAGGGTCCAGCTGCAGACTCTGCCTGCTGGGCTGTGACTGGAGGGATCAGTTTGCAGACTCTGAGCCAGCCTTTACCCAGCTCGACTCTGACTTCAGGCTCCAGCAGGAGCTCTGACTCCATCAGACCCAGACTGATGTTTAGGAAGGATGGGGAGATGCTTGAGCATGTCCAGAGGAAGGCAACAAGGTTGGTGAGGGGTTGGAACATGAGCCCTGTGAGAAAGGACTGAGGGATCTGGGGGTGTTCAGCCTGGAGAAAAGGAGGCTCAGGGGTGCCCTCATCACTCTCTAGAGCTCCTGAAAGGTGGTCGTGGTCGGGTCTCCTTCTCCACACAGCAACTGACAGAAGCAGAGGACATACTCTTAATCTGTGCCAAGGGAAATTCAGGTTGGATATTAGTAAAAAGTTTTTCACAGAAAGGGTTATATAGTCCTGGAATGGTGTGCCCAGGGAGATGGTGGAGTCACCGTCCCTGGATGCGTTTGATAAAAGCCAGGATGTGGTACTAGGTGCCATGGTTTAGTTGAGGTGTTTGGGTTGGGTTTGACTGGATGATCTTGAAGGTCTCTTCCAACCCAGTGATTCTGTGAGCTCACAGCAGATCTTTTAGAGCAGATACTATCTTTCCTTATTTTGATCTTGTATCCCTCAGGGTCATTCCTTCTTCCTCAGGGCCCTCTTTGTTCAGGCATTGTTCCTCAAGGTTTTTCTGACCAGGCCCAGCCCACTCCTTTTATCACACTTTTAAGTGATAAAAGTGCTGCTGCAGCTGCGACCCATTAAGGGCAAGGCTGTTCCTCTTCTTTGATAATTAGTACAACTGTGATTTATCAGGGACAAGGTCACCTGTAGCCCTTTCTTCTACCCCTATAAGAGGCCCTTGGGCCTTCACTTCCACAAACAGCGGTCTCAGCTTTCTCAGCCTTTCCTCAAGTGTGATGTGATCCAGTCTCTCAACCATCTCGATGGCCCTGTGCTGCCTCCAGCATTCCACGTGTGGCCTCAGCACTCCATGTTCTTCACGCTCCCATGTGTCTTCCCTTCAGCAGATGGCAAGGCTCCCTTGCTCAGCCTGGTGGTGCTGCTCTACCTCACTCAGCCCAGGAGGCCATTAGGCCTCTGTGGCCCCTCAAGGGCTCATTGCTGGCTCACAGTCTGCCCCCATGTCCGCCAGAACTGATGCTTTAAGGTTTAGCTTTTGTATTTCCAGATTCTGCATTATAATTTCACTCTGAACTCCATATAAAGTATCAGTAAGCTCTCCTCACAGCTCAGTCAGACAGAACAATCATTTTCCAGCCCCAGAAGCAAGGACACTGTTACAGCTTCAGACCCAAAAAGTGCAAACAGAGAATTGAGGAGAGCAAACTGGGAGGAGGGGGCTTCATAACCTGGAGTTGTAATTGGATTAATTACCCCCATATTAACCAATTAACCCCAACATGGAAATGGACCAAAACTCATAAAAGTATGAAAACTCCTGACCAGGATCCATCTTGGGTAGAGCCACAGTACTGTCCAAGGTGCATCCTTTGAAGGCCATTTAATAAATCCCTGCTTCATTCCTTTAACACTGTCTAGCCTCTGTTCTAGGTATCCTCTTTAGGCCTCAGAATGCCCAGGGTCAGTGCAGAAAGGAGCAGGATTGGAGCCAGAAGGTCTTGGCTTCAGAAGAGTGAAGAGAAGATTATAAAGAGATTCTTCAGAAGAAAATCTCCAAAAAGATTAATCTCCTGAATCTCCCTGGGGCCGCTCTCTGGGGAGCCCTGGTGTCGGATCAACTACTGATATTTACATTAGATATATACAATAAATCACAGGACGGGACTGCTGGTGGGCACTCCATGAACTTTTAATTCAGCTTCAGTCTCAGAACAGGGAGGGAGACACAGGAGATATTGAAAATTCATGCCAGTACACAGCAGACAAAATTGTCCTGGTTACAAAGCTTTTAAAAGCTTTCTAGCCAACAGGGCAATGCCAAAAGCTTACAGACAGCTTGAATCAGCAAAGCTGCACATACCCTCTGCTCTGAACAATGCTTACTTGCAATAGCTTAAAACAATGGATAAAAGTTCATTATTAAACTTACATATTTCTACTATCTTGCTTAACATTTTCCTAGGGTATATCTCTACGCTGCACATAGCCCTATTATTTCTTGTTGTTTGCATCTTATAACTTTCTTGCATTTTTCCATTCTGAGATTTACTTTCACACAGCTTTCTGAGAGTTTTGTACCTCTCCTATGTCCCACATCTGCGACCTGCCTGAGCTCTGATAGGGAAAAGCACAGGGTTCCAGCCCATGGGAAGAACCAAGAAATCTGGAGCTGTGCTAGGCTGAGGTAGATTTCCAGGTCCCTCTACACCATTGCTCTTACTCAGGGGGGTAGGGAAATGTTGAACATCAGCCTTGTGGTTGCTGTGAAGGGCATTTAACCTCAGTGAGTGTAGTTGAAAGGATCAAGGTGGGATTTGGAGAAGGGATGTGAATTATTGACTGGCAGTTCAGACCTGTGGAGTATTTTAGCAAAGTAAGAAGTTGAATATTGTAATAAAATTTAAAAAAAAAAAAAAAAAAGAGCATAATCACTGCAAAGCCCATGCTCATTTTACAACATATTTGTAGTTTGATTGTTTAAAGTGCTTTTTATTTCCATGTTTGTGCCCTGGGGACTTTACAAACTGTGATCTAAACTAAAAATATGTGAGATTCCTTTTGAGAATACTTGCTGTGCCAAAGTTTGGGTTTTTATTTTCTTTTTAAATAATGAGTAATGTCCAAATTAGATAGTTCCAGCATTTAAGAAATAGTGTGGGGAAAAAAGGAAGGAGAAAGGGGAATGGCAGGGAGCATCTTCATTGTGTTTTTTTTCTTTTGAAGGAAGCAGCCCTAGAAGTCTCGAGTGTTTTTAAAAATATCTGTTTGTGTTTATTGCCAGCATTTCCTGAGAATTCAGTTGTGAATTAGGTCTCAGGAAAATGGTTTCCTTGGCCCTTTTCTACATCTTCTCATAGCCTCAAACAAATCCTGGTTCATTCATGCTCATATTCCTTGCCTGTGGAAAGAATAGTTGTAGATTTCTGCAAGACTATACCTAATTTGTCTTTTCTTAAAAATAGTAAACTTTTGAAAGGAGGACCTTCTGACACTTAATGTACTTTTCAAATTCTCCCTTGAATGAAATTTTGGAAATGGATGACTTTTGACAAAACTTTCAGACTTCAAAATAATGTTGTTCAAAGCAGAACAAACATAGAAGTGGAGAGAAAGTCTCTCTTGTTTAATATTGTAAAGATGATGCTTAATATCAACTAGGTTACTACTTTTGTTTAAAAAAAATTTTAAAAATTAATAATTGCAATTGCAGCTCCACCAAAGCCTTGGTCTTGCTCTTGCATTTGAACAAAGTACTTGTCATCCTTGGGACTTGATTGTAAAGTTTCTTTTTCATCCTCCAGCTCTTCCAATGTGCTTTTTATGACAGTGTTTTGTATTGTCTGTGAAGAAGGTGCCTTAAATCCATAGGAACAGAGGTTGAGTCGATATGGTGCAGTGTTTTAATGTTGCTCACCTTGTGCTTCAAATGAAGATGCATTGCTAATAAAGTGGAAATTTGCATAGCAAATTGAGGCAGATTTCCACCAGTGTTGAGTGTCAAAATTGGAGGGAAATTATTTGGGTTCTGGAGATAAGCTGATAATTTGTTTGCTCAAAGGACTTGGACATATCATGGTATGTTGGTGTGTTTTGGGGAACAAATCTTTTGTTTTAAAAATGCTCTATTAGAAGAGGAGGGTGTGAACAGAACAGTAGTACTCAATCTAGTAAGCAGAGAAATTTTAAATTACAGCTCCACCTTAATTTCAGGTGGAAGAAGGAAGATTAGTGAATCACTGTTATATGTTAATATTTTTTTCCTGCAGCTTTTTATTATAATTCATAAATGACATGAATGAAATGTGGTTTAATTAAAAATGTATTAACAAGACTTTTGCAAAAAAAAAATAGCTTATGAAAATGAACAGAACATTTTTTTCTGCTGTAGTTTTGAATCATTCCTCTTTAAGCAGTGTGTATCTCAATTCCTGGAATACATGAGAAGCAGGGTTTTATTTGCAGATGTAGAGAATTTCACTGTCAGAAATATGTGTTATAACAGAGTAACAGTGTATTAGGCTTCAGTAAACCAGATAAATCTAAAATGAAAATTAATTAAACATGAATCTTCCTAGATTTTTATTTGCTACTTTTACCTCTTATTTTTAGTACTGTCCACTTAAGATGGAGTTACTAAAAAGCCAAAGTGCCACAAGAATATGACTATTCTCTGGTTATGTAGCACCCCATGAAGCACAGCAGCATACTTGTGAGGCTGCCTGCTCTGAGAACCTGATATTCTGAAGAAAAGAACTACAAGATTTGGGTAGCTTACCTAGCTGTCAATTTTTTCAGGCTTTTCAGCCAAGGTTGCTACTACATGCCAAACCTTGCAGAGGCTTAATTTGAGATACAGCAGCAGTTCAACAAAACTGTGTCTGTCCAAAACAGAACTGAAGGTGATAAAATTAAATGAATAGCTATGTTGTTTCCAGGGTAATCAAATTCAGTAATTAGGAGTTCAGTAATCTCTTGTCTTTTACATAGCCCCTCAGTGTTATAATTAATTCAGTCTTCAGTTTGGCAGGTTGTGGATTATGTTTAGATTATCACTCTGATGTGTGTCAGCTGGGCTTCATTGCACCTGAAGGCCTTTAAATTTGGAGATTATCAGGAACCTTGATCCTAATGCTGGTGACCTCTGTTATCTCTGGTCTTCAGAAAGTGTTTCTTTGCTAGTCCATTTGCACTGAGCAATGGCAGGCAGCCATGCACAGTATTTCTGGAGGTTCTGCTAATGATTTAGGATCAGCACCTACCCTCCAATTACAGTTTACTAATCTAGAAACTAACAGCTGCTGAGGTCTCTGCGGTTTTGTGGAAATGTGATATATTTTCTGTATCTAAATGAAGAACTGCGGAATGGTTTTGATTAGAAGAGCTGCAGGGACAGTGGTGCTGTCTGCCTGATTAGCTAAGTCTGAACCTTTAAAGTAGCAGGCTTTAGAAGTCATTCAGACTGGGAATCGAGCAGGGATATGTTTTTAGGGCAGTCTGTGAGCAGAGAACAGAAGAGATATTTCTAAAAAATAAACTCTGTTGCTTACTGTTTATACATCCATATCCTTGATCTAACGTGAAGTTGTTGCCTCCCTTCTGTTCAGTGGAATTAAGATTAAAGGCTTGTTTGAGTTTTAAATAGCTCCATGGGTAAAGGCATATTTCTAAGATATAGATCAAAATCCTTTCAAAAGATCCTTTCAAAAACCAGTACTTTTCAAAGTACTGCTATTTCTATAAACTTACCTTCACACAATATTATGTCAAACAGTTCAGCATGTGTGACACTACTCTGGAGGATTCAGGCACTGGGGAGCTGGTTGTGATGGTGCTTTTAGTTCTATCTGTTCCAAACTCAAACTTGACCTCTGTTTTTTCACCACTATAAATAAAAGTCAGATTACTGGCTGTTGCTATTAATTTGTTTCTGCTCTGTGCAACTTGCTGGAGGCTGGAAAGAAACATTCCAAGTTGTGTGGCATTATTGACAACAAATCCATTCATGGATAAGACTTCAACACGTAAGGAAAGTCATGCCAAGGAACTGTGTGGCTCTGGCTTTGAAGTATAGCACGAGCCTGACCCTGTATCCAATGCAGCCAAAGTGCTGCTGCTGTTGGTAATGTCATCCATGGGATTTCTTTGCAACCAGCAGATTTTGGGTTCTGGCTCAAACTGGGATGTCATGCACACCCATGAGTTCCAGCATCTCTGCTGATACAGTAGTGGAGAAATTTCCTCTGTGATCTGCTCTCCCCAGAGCTCACATTACTGGTAATGGGAACTTCATTAATAAATCCCATGGGAAACACAGCACTGAATTGAGTTCAAATTTGTGAAGAATCTGAACTGTTCTTGTTTTTTCCCCTCAGATGGATTCCTTGAAGCTTGCTCCAAATTTTCAGCCAACAAATTGCTCTAGGGACAGCACCTTTCAGTGCAATTGATACAGTCATAAGAATTCAAACAGCCTTGGGGAGCACACTGCTTATACCTAAACACTATTCCAATTACAGGAGCTTGTTTCAAAGAGGATTTGTGTATTCACCACAAGCTCTGGATTTACAGCGTTTAACTTGCAAGTTTCAGTCAATGGGCTCTCTGCCCAAAACCTCTGAAATACTTTTCCAAACCACAAAACCAACAAGACTCCTTCTAAATCAGTTCTCAGACTCTAATTTCATTACTTATTTACTCTGAACCTTTTCAATTAGTATGGAAGTATCTCTAGAACATTTACCAAAATGGGGCACTGAGCCACTTAAAAAAAAAAAAAAGGGAAAAAAAAATCCTCTCTGTCATGGGATATTTGTTGCACAAAATGTCCAGAAAGTACCATAATGCGGTGACTTCACCTGCTCAAAACCTGAGTGATATTCACAAAACAAAGTGATATTCACGGGGCCCTGTGAACCAACCTCCCAGCAGCAGTGGTGATGGACAGGTTCCAGTTCTATTTATGACTTTCCTTGTAGGTAGCTCTCCTACAGCTTTTCTCACCACATGTTTCCAAAACTTATAAAGTGCTGTACACGATGTGCCTTTCTAATCCACATTCTTTAGAGCTATTGAAATAACAGGATTTTTTGTTCTTCTTATTTAGCTATGAAACTGGTGGATAATCCTTTCTAGTTAATCCAAAACATTCAGACATTAAAGAAATATTTTAATTTAAAACATTTCCTTTAATTTTTAAGGTATAAACAGCTTTGGGAAAAGTATCCAAAATGTTTCATTGAGAATATTAAAAAAAAAAAAAGGACAAACTTTGGAACTGTATTTTTCCTCAAATTCTTTGTGTTCAGTCCAAATATACAAATGATTTAGATATCAACTTATGGATTTTTAAAGCAAGTGTAACGAGGAAAAAATCTTGGCAAGCTCTACTCATCTCATTTTCCTTTGAGCATAGCAGAAAAAAAGTTGGATAAAAAGCAAGCTAAACTTATTTTGTTCATTTCAATACAGACTGTGCCTCCTGACCTTCTCAGGCTGCACATAGAAATGCCCTCTACAGCTTCACATGGAATTTTGGGGAACCTTGCAGGCTGTGATTCCTGCTACCTATGTGTGGCCTGAAAGAGCAATCTCTTAAAAGATTCAAGATTCAATTTCTCTTTTAGATCAGTTCTCATGTTCAGCATGTGAGGCTGAGGACCAGGCCCAGTTCTTATGTTCCTTTGTCTTTATGGAAATTACACAGTTTCCTGTTGATGTCTTTTCCCCTGGTCTCTGAATTATGACCCAAACATGATTAGGGGATAAAAGGATTTTTACCTCAGTATTTAACAAGGATTTTTAGGTGCAATACTTTGTCAAGGTGGAATACGCCAAAACGCGCACACACGGTATATCGCGTATATAATTTCATAGACTTTGCAAATTAGTATACTTGACAAAGATTTCCCAGAGAGAGGCTTAAATGAATGGCATGGCATCTCCTTATTTTAAAGTATCTCCCCTCAGATGGGCTTCATCTTAGTTTATTCCGTACAGAATAATTCTAGCAAGAATCTTGATGTCTCAAGGTAGCATGAGGGCTTTGGGTCTCCAACGGTGAGGCCTTCAGGATGTTTGGTCTTCTGGTCTAGCAGAATACCAGGACTATGCTAAGGTGTTAGGCTTAAAGAATTATAAGTATGCATGTTTAGAATATTGAGAACACATAAAGGTATATAAAAAGAAAAGGCAAAAAAATCACCCTAGCATTAGGGCAAGCTTGGGGTTCATCTCCTGAAAGAGGGCCCTTTGGCAACTCAAGTGTCACCCACAGCTCTGAAATCTGACAGCATCCTTTCAACCTGTGGCAGAGCAATCTGTGGCACCCCTAGGCTTGCGATATGGGTCTGGTGTTCCCCCAATACCCCACTGACAGTGTGGAAAAGCCTCTGTAAATAAGTGTCCTCCTGTCATATCTCTGCATTGCAGGGAGCAGACAGGGAAGGACTTTTGACTTCGTCTTTTCTGCTCTGTGTGATTTAGGATCTGACAAGTGTTCAAGCCTTTTCTGAAGAGCTGGGAGATTGGGCAAGGTTGGTTTCGGCTGCAGGAATATCTCGTTGAAGGGTGTTTTCATGAAAGGGGTAATTGCTTTCTATCAAGATATATTTGTGAGGCAGAGGAAGAGAGCTGATAGCTGGAATCACTTACAAGTAGCTTCCTGTTATGGATAAATTAAGGCAGATTGGAAATGTTGTAATACACACCCAAATGAACAGTATCCTCTGTGAGAGATTCTCCAGAACTTCGCAGCACTGCAAAAACACTGCTTGCCATGTGACTTTCTACAGACAGGAGTTCCAACAATTTTACTTACTTAAGGAAGTTGCAGATTGGAAAACATAATCTCTTTGTGCAAGTTTCCATTTTGTTTATACTGATCCCCCAGAGTGCCAGACCTGAGCTGCATTTCCATGGCATCATGGAATTTACTGGATAGCCTAAGGGACTTGGAACAATGTGTAATTTGCATTTAAGGGGATCATTGTGTGGTGCCCACCTCTAAAGATGCTGCTGGCATCATGCTATTGAGGGGATAAATGTTTCTGCAATGCCAATGTGGGGGAAGTCCCATGGAGCATCTTTGGGATCTCAGCTCATGTGTCATTAATGTAAAACAGTGAAGCATTTAGAGTACAATTATGAATGTCTGCCTGATATTTAATATGGCTTGAAGGGTGAGGGCTTTGTCTGGTTCATTGCTTTATACAAACCCTTAGCATTTTCTGCATCTGCAGTTAAAAGTGTGATTAGCTTCATTGAGAAGAATTTAATTTTTTTTTTTAATATAGTGCTATTATTTCAAACTTTAAATACTTGATTCTTTCACAGAGACAGATCTTGGAAGCATTCTGTTCAGTTCTTAAGATTCCCTCTCCAAATGCTGTTGGCCTTTGGTTCAGTTTCTTCACAAGCTGAATCTCTTGAGGGAAGCTCTTTTTGCTTTGAAGATGTCAGGTTCCAGGCATCTGAACTCCTCAAAACCAAATTTGTTTTCTCATTCAAAGCACCTTTTTGCAGCTAAGGCTCTTTGTTTATAAAGGGATATTGCCAATTAAAATTGGCCACTGAGGGTAGATATATCAACTTCAGACCCCTAAGTTCTCATGGAAGTGTTTTTTAAGAAAACAAATATACTCTTTGCAGTATTTAGAACCTGAATATTTTAGCATCAAAAAACTTGTGGTGAAGTAGATAAACAGAAAGCCCTTTTTTCCCCTACCATTCTCAAGCCCCCTAATTTCTGAGGTACCAGCAAGTAGTTGTACAAAAAAATGTTTGCTTAAATTAGCTTTTGCTTAGTTTCTAATTTTTAGTCCAAAAACTAAATGAGCCATTAAAGGAAACCACACTAATGAGATGCACTACAGACCAAAATACGCCAAGGGCAAAAAGCAGGATTTTAATTTGTTCAACTTAAATATCAAACATCTAGCCATGATGGATGACGCCACTAGGCACATTAAGAATATAAGAAATAGACTTTTGCAATCAGTGCCTCCTCTATTTGCCTTTCTCCACTTGCTCACTCATTTTCTTGGCACATGATGGTGCAGGAAAATAAAGGGTAAAGACTCTGAGCTGTTAGTTGAAGTTTGGTGTGGATGTGGACCATTTGGCCTGGTTGCCAACTCCTTGTTCAGTCAGCTTGCTCCATAGCTGGAACACATGCATGCACACTCTTTCTGTAAACTCTGAGTACTCCAGTGCTGCTCAGGAGCCAGGGATGGGCAGAAGCATCTCTTAGAACAACAGTCTCAAGAAGCCCGGGAGATGGAGACTTCAAGCAGCAATAAATCTGAGCAGCTGGGTTGTTCCTCTGTGCTCAGAGGCCTGGTGGCATTCCTGGGGCTAGTATTCCTAGGACTAGGATGCATAGTCTGAACTTCTGAAGCAAGAACTTGGGGGCACAGCTGGACTTGTATGGATAAATTCTGTTGTTGGTCACAGGACAGGTCCTTGAGAATGTCTGGCTTGAAGTGACTCACCGAGACCATCAATGTGGCTGGCACCTGGTAGCACATGGCAAAGTGTACCAGCACAGCCACAGCCAGCCAGGCTTGTTCATCTGGTTAGGACAATTTTCCCTTTTCTCTTTTGCTCCCAAAAGCAAATGTTTATTCCTGCACGTTTAGATTGGTCCCAGAGGATAAATGTAGCACTTTACCTGCCCTGCTGTGCAATGTGGTGCCTCATCATGTTTCTGTTTGCACTGTTAACTGGATTCCCGATCTTAGAATTGTCCAAGCCAGAGAAATAGGTTATTTGACCACAAATCCTTGTAAGCACACTAAAATGGGATCTAAGAGATGCCCGTATCAGTTGTTATTTGTAAAACTATTCTTGACTGCCTTCATTGAAGTTGTATCCAGAGAAAGTGAACGTTGAGCTCTGACCTGCTCCATTCAAGGTGGTGTAATCCACCCAGATGGTTTGCAGGAGCTGGTTTTGGGGGGCTCCCTGCCCAGGTCAGGTGTGTACAGCTGCAATCTGCTGAGGGCTGCAGTAAGAATTTCTTTTCTGCAGTCACCTCTGGCTGTGGGTTTCCTTGTGTAAGTTTTCCACTCTAAGTTTTATCTTCATGTAACAGCAGCCTCTCTCCTCTGCCTGGATTCCTCCTGCTGAGGCTCATTGCCCAGTGGGAAGTTGTCCATCCCTGGCAGGTGACCAGCCCATGTGCAGAACTGGATTTGTGGTTGTCAAGTAGCCTGACTTTACCAGTGTACTCTTTTGTGTTATTTATTTTTTTCCTAAAAAAAGAGTAAATCTATGTGGAACAGTATTACAGCCCTGTCTTGCAGATATAAAGGCTTTGTTTTGCTGAATTTTAAGTTTTAGAGAATGTTAGAAGATACAGGCAATTGTTTTATAAGTATTTAAAAAACCAAGTAGTTGTCACAATTCACAGCTTCTGTTCTGTGGATCTTTCATATTTCATTGTCCTTTGGGCGTTTTCTTACAGTGACCCATCCTTCTGCTTTGTATGTACCTGAAATTGTATCTGTGTAGTCGTTTGCTAAATATAGCAAATGTCAATCCACCATTTTTCTTTGCTAAGTTACTCTTTTATATTACTTAAATAAAAATAGATCTGCATTGGGAAAACAGTATTTTTAATTGATAAAACTTAATGATGGGAGAGACAAGAATCACTAGAAGCACCATGTGTGGATATCTGTGCAGAATTAGGGCACAAACCTCAATAGCTTGAACTACGAGAATTGCTCCTTTTACAGTTTCCTCTAACTCAAGGGCACTCTGCCAAGTGGAGTATCCTATCTTTGCTGATTCATGTCTAAATTCCAAGTCACAAATGCCCAGCTTCTCCACTCAGTGCTCCCAGCAGAATTATTAGAAAACAGAAATTCCAAGCTGCTTTCTGGTTCTTACTGTTTGAGAAAAAAATAATATTGTCAACTTTAAGGGAGGTGACTGAGAGGTTGACTTTGATTTCTGCCTGGAAATGCTGATGGCAAGACCTCTGCTCTAAGAGCAGTGGGGGGCCCTGCCAAGCCTTTTTCATTGGGGGATCTAATCCCATGGCTCTTAGGAGGTTCACAGAAAGCATAATCAGATTGTCTAGTCTGATCCACTTGGTGTCAGAGGTCACTGAATTTCATGCAGGTTGCTCTGTAATGAGTCTTATCTGACATTCTCAAGCATTGACAACATCCAAGGGGTCACAGCACTGGCAGTGGAGCCAAGACCATGAAAAACTTTCCTCTTGAGTGGTTTTAGTTTCTGCATTGTCTTAATTATTGTCTAAAATTTGACCCCAGTACCATTGCACTATTTAAGTGTGCAACTCCATCAACTCCAATAGTTGCTACCCTTCTAAATATATCTTGACACCTGGGTCCTTGTGTGTACAGCTGGATTTTCATTCTGCGGAGTAACAATTACATGGGTGTGTTTGGCAACTTCAGAGCATGTTGATGAAGTGGACTTTAAAATGAGTCCAAAGTGGCAAATGGTAATCTGAAGTGAAATGCAAGCAGCCTCTTTCTTATTCCAAATGCACTTTCCTACCAAATTGTTTGGAAATGTCTCCAGTACTTAGATATTTGGAATGAAATATTGCATTTCTTTTTAATTCTAGAGCTAATACCTGCACAGGGAAATTAATCTGAAACATACTTTGAATATTAGGAGGGAGGAGAGGAGAGAAATGTATAATCAGTAATGTTAGAGCTGGGTCTGATGTAGGACAGAATTTTGGAGCTGAATTTGTTCTGTGAAAAGGGAACTTGGCAGCTCTGCTCAGTTTTGTTTAAAAGGGGCATAGTGCCACATAACAGGAAGGTATCAGACCTCTCTGAGGCACAGAAAGGGGAGAGATTCTGAGATCTGTTCCTAAATTCCAGGTCTGACTAATCAAAGCAAATGGGATGAGGAAGCTGGGAAATTACTGCCTTAGAAAATCTCAAAGTCGAAAAAGTAACTAACATCCATGGGTCATGAGTTACAGTATCTAAATGCAGTCTATTAATATTTTCTTTTATGAAGGGGAGTATTGGAAAGTAGATAGAGATAGTCTTAATTCTTTAAGAATGATCCTGGCCTGGCCAAGGAGAATAATCCCCATGAATAAAAGGCTGGTTCCCAAAGGTATTTCTATGTGGATTCTTCAGATTCATCTGAAACTGAGATGCTTTTTGTCTTCTAAACTTAATTACCTAGTGGTCTTCCATGAGTACATTTCAATGAGAACCCAAAAACAAATAGTTGAGACAGAATGGACTAAGGCAATATTTATCTAAGATCAATTGCGTGCTGCCTGAATGTCCTCTTCCTTTGGTTGTTTTAACTTGCAACATGCAGCTTCCTTTGATGTCCCCCTTCTCTTGCACTGAGAGAGATGAGGATCAATTGATTCCTTTGTGAGATCAATTAAAGCTGTTGTGGCTGGTCTAAAATGTAGAAATACATTCTGCTTCCCTGTTGGCAACCACAGTGCGACCTCAGTTACAGTGTCACCCTGCCACTGGCCACCTCAGAACACTTGCAATTCTCATTTGGATTTGGATTTAAGCTTCAGAGGGCTCTGAAACAGCTGAGGTGGCATGTGGTTTGTGTAAGCAAGTGATAGATATTTTGATAGAGGTGCTTGGTATTTTCTTTTTAAATCTGATATGCCTGGAGATGTCAATCTGCTGGGTCAAAGTTTGCTGGCCCTCGGAGAGATCTGCAAAGGAATAACAATCCATTTATAAGAGGCAGCATCTTTTTTATTAGATTATTTATTGTTGCCAGGGAGAAGAAAGCTCATTTCAGTGCATATGGGAAGCTGTGGATCAGCCCAGCACGTGCTCTTACAGCCTGAGCTGTGCTTTGGAGCAGTAAAAGCTAAAAAGCATCAGAGGAGAAGCACACGCTGCAGAGCTTGGCACCTGAGTCTTGGAGCTTTTGTGATCTCTCTGCTACAAGTCACCAGAAAACAAGCTTTTCATCAGGCAGAAATGCTAAGAATAGCAAGCCCCACACTCAGACTCTGAAAATAGAAGACCAAACTTGTGAAACTGAAACATATGGCAGGAGGCGAGCTGAAGTGCTGCAGGCTTAGCTTTCAGTTTGCAAATGGGAGAGAGATTTTTGCCAGCTGCGTGTGCAAAAATGTGAAACCAAAGATCCTGTAAGTGACTGAGTTCAGAGGAATGTAGAAAGCTTAGGTGTTTCACCCTGCACAAATACAGGTGAACAGTCTGGAATTATATATCAGGTTACCTGGGTTAATTGATATTGTACCATATGCTCTTTGTCCGAGTTTGACCAATAGTCAGTTAATTTTTTTGAGTTTTCATGTGATTCTCTGAACTTACTATTCGGATCAGTGAGAATCCTCAAGATTTCTTGAGGCTTCAAAATTAATGGGAAGCTGCTGTGGTGGGCATGATCCTTTCCAAAGAGGAAATTAGAGAGGCAAAAGCATTCTTCTGACATGAAGAACACTTGAATTTCCTATTCCAAAAAAAGCTTGAGATGAGGTTATTACCCTTGTGTGTGGTTAAGTGGGCTAAAACACATGTATTTTTAAAGGGAATAAAAAATTCTTTTCTATATTTATTGAGGAAATATGAGATACCTGAGCTTAACCAGGAAGGACAGTCCAAGTCCCTAGAATTTGTTTCCAGACAAACACAGAGATGATTTATTTGTTCTTTTGCACTTTGTTAGTGCTGGATCTCAATCAGTCTTCTATATGTTTGCATAGAATTTCATTGGGCACATCTGGAATGTGATGTATGTCCTGCTGTAAAAAATACAAGACTTCAAGGACATCTAATCCTTAACTGCAAAGAGACTGTTTGATATGTCATATGCACTATTCTGATGAATTTTGGTATATTGACAGGAGTGGGACAGAATGAAAAAATAATCCAGTAAATCTTTGCAGGAAGACTGAAAGGACAAGGCTGACTTCAGTGCATGGTCCATGCTTTGCCTCTGGAGTGAAAGAATCAGAGGAAACTCACAGTAATGAATTTTTATATGTTATTCTCAAAGTGTGGTAGTGGGAGAAGTGGGGAGCTGCCTTCTTATCTGCTGGGACTTTCTTGAACAGAAAGATATTTGCTCTGCTGAGAAATCAATGTGAGAGCTATTTCAAGGATATATCCCACAGACCCCATTATTGAGCAGACCTGAAATTCACATCCCAATTTGACACTGAAAATATAAAGTTAAGCAGACAAGAGCAACAAAGTGCTCCAGCAATCTGGTAAGGACACTCTGTGTGAACTGTCTGGTACTGCCTGACAAGCCAGTGGTGATAATTTCTCACACTTTGCCTGCTCTAAAGAGCTGAAAAGGAACTGGAGGTAACCTTGGAAAGGATGGAAGGGGGGTGTGTGTTTGTGCCTAAGTAGATCACTGAAGGCTTAGGATCACCATGATGCAGGACTAAAGACATGACACACCAGGAGGAAAAAAAGAGAATCTCCAACTGAATGAGTGATGTGTTGAGTTGCACAGGGAGGTTAATCTATCTCCAGTCCTGGGACTGTAGCCAGAGCTGCCACGCACAGGCCCATGGTACCAACCTTCTATTCTGTGCTGCACAGAGAGACACTCCGTCCCAAAACACAGCTCATTTTTTCCACTCCAATCAGTACTCACTGTAGTTTTGCAGATATTTTATAGGTTTGTATAGGTGCAAACACATAGAGAAAATAGCTAGCAATGCTGAGGAGCTGCCCTGCTGGCCAATGCACTTTACTGTAAAGTTTTTTGGTTTTTGTTGGTTTTGGTTCTTACTGATTTACCTACCCAGGGACAGCCCTGCCCAGACACAGGACTGCTGTTTTCCTCAAGTCTGTACTCCCTGCTGGCAAATGACCTGAAATGTTACAGAAGTTGGCAGGAATAATTTGAAAAAAGTGCTCTTTACAAAAAATAGATGTTTGCTTCTCCTCTAGTAAGTACCTTGAAGGTTCATCAGCAGTGCTGCATTCAGCTAATTCATATTAACGTGAATTGCAGTTAGGCTGAGACTTCTTTTTTACATACAATTTTAAAAGAATCATAATCAATTAATAGGTCTTGACAACTTTGACATAATATTAATTTCTGGCAGTTCTAAAGGGCAGATTCTACCTATTTGTTTAAGTTTAAACAAAAAGCAGTTTAGACAAGTCCTGTGGGCTGTCTTTTGTGAGCTCAGACAAGTTGATCCAAAGCAGAGGTCTAGGATTAGCTGTGCACAGAAGGTAAAAAGGCCAGGTCTTCCAGCATTTCTTGTGTTCCCTATCAATAAAAGGATAGAAGGCTCTATAGAATAAGAAAGCAGTGTTTCTGCCTATGGGATTAGCACATCTTTTCCCCTACCCTGCAGCAAAAATACTTTAACCTAAGTCTAGTGTTCTCACCTCCTGAATTAATGCACAGCTGACTATTTTAGTGGGTCTAAACCGCCCCAGTTCTTTTTGCACTGGGACTTTGTGGCCATCTATTGTAGTGAAAGCTGATCACACTTTTTTGCCCTGATGAACTGAGATGTTCAAACTAACAGGCATATTAAGCTGCTTTACTTGGGGTGTATTTATTTTGAATTTGATTCTGCTGTTCTTCATATATTCCCATTGTAGTGTATATGTTCAGAATGGTTACTTGAATCTGCAGTTGCATAAATGGTGTAGGAAGGGATCCCTTCAAAATACATAGCTGCTAAATTATGCAGGTTTATTTCTAGTAGATGATATCTGTGTCATATAACTGTAGTGGACCTGATTATTTCTTGAGTTAACTCTTGCACTCTAGCTCTGTTTAATCATATTCAGATGTTACTCTGATGTACATGTTGTAATTTAAGATTGTCACACTGAATTTTTGTCTGTTTATCCATATATGGTACTGGTTTTATTTTGGGTTATCAGGTAATAGTTGTTCAGGCTCTGGCCACTAGAGTATGCACTCTTCTGCACAGGCTGGAATATCAGCCTCTTTTATTCCCTCTGTAAAGGTGGTGGAAGATGCTAAATATGCACATACACCTAGGTCTCCTATTGGTTCCAAAAGTAGTTCATTATTCCTTATTTGAAATTACCTTTTGTGTGATGATCAGTGCAGTTATTTTTGAAGTAGTGTAAAAAAAGAAAAAAAAAAAGAAAAAAAAAGTTGAATGAGATTGGGATTTTTGGTTTGTCATGTTTGGAATATAGTCTAGAAGCTGTGGCTAAGAAATTTCTAAAGGTAGGTGAAAAGCTAGACTCTCCCATTAGTTCTACATTGAATAGAAAAATTTCTATTGGATTTTGCTGATTTTAGGTAACAGCTATTTATCATCAACAAAATCTCCTTTTCTTCTGAAAGGTTTGTGTCACACAATTACCTGGCCACCCACTCATCATCTGCTAAACTAGATGCTGCTTCATTAAAGAAATTAAGAATTTGATGTTTTATGGAGGAAGGACTTTGGGATTTGTGTGTATGTACATGTTGATAACAGAACTAATGGTCTACCAGGACCTTTTCTGCTCTCCTTTTGCCTCACCACCCACCCCTAACCTGTGGCAGTACCCAGGGTTATGGATGAAGTTCAGCATTTTGTATTTTGGCTCTTCTGTAGTGTGCAATGCTCCTCAGCTCATTCCTCCTGCTTGTCAAGGCCTCTTTGAACTGCAGCAGATTCCCATATATATGCTGGTGTCCCCCTGTTCTGGGCCCAGCGTCCCAGTCCCTTTTCACAAGCAGCCCCTGATGGTTCTAAGCCTTCTGGGGCTCTCTTTTCCCTTTTTATAGCCAGATGCTTTGCATTTTTAGAGCCCAACAGCTGAAGGTTTATTCCTAAAGGTGCTCAGGAAGGGTTTTACCTAAGTCTTCTAAGCATTGAAAAGTGTTGGATAAAAATTTAAACACCAAATTTGATATTGGCATCATGGCCATTAGTGACATGCAGGTATCTTAAGTCTGCTCTGAAAATGAGCAATCTGTCATTGAGCTATGAAAAAGCAAACTGGGAGCAAGCAGCAGCTCAGCAAATACCTGTAAATGGGTTTTTTCCCATTAGCCCTGTAACACATGTCACAGACTCCAACATCTGTCCTCAGAGTCTGGAACCTTGTTAGCAAATCTCTCTGTGGCAATTGCCTCAGTTTGATGGGGAATCATCTAATTCACTTCAGCTATGATTGCTGCCTTAATTCTTGTCTACAAAATCTCCACAGATGCTGTAAAGATTAGGTGGAAAGCTTTTATATTAGTCAAAGGAATTAGATTGTGGTCTACTTTACCAAGAGTCCTGAATCTATAATTTTCCATTACTTTTCCACTAGATTATAGGGGACAATAGTTAACAAGAGGTAAAGCAGGACCTCATGGGCAATATCTGCTATTAAATATTCTGGTTTTGGCTTATGAAAATGGGTGTCAAATGCTGTTTCATGAGACAATGAACTGAATCTTAGCAAGAGAATGTACAGAAAGACCCCAAAAGACCCAAAGACCCCATTGCAGTGCCATTAGGGTTGATTCAAGAACAGAAAGGTGACCTCTGGGGAGGAAAGCCCCCATAAAACCAAGACTGTGCCATAATGCAAAGTAACAAGAAAAAATTCCATTGTAGCAGAAGGAAAAATGAACTGTACAGAGAGTACAATAACTGCCATGACTGACCCCTGCCATAAATATTTTTGGGCATGGTTCAGTAAAGTCAAAAACAATTGCATTTCCAGGTGTGACAATTGTTTTTTCTTCTGTGTTGGCATGAAGTTATAGGGGCCCCAGTTTGGAGAATTGGAGCCTGATTTTTTGGAAAACCACTCTGTCCCAGTCCTCTTGTAGGTACTGCTAAAAATGAAGTTCATGTTGTTCAACGGTCTTGTGCACGATCAGGTACCAATTTAATAGCTGCATTTGAAAACTACCTTTTCAAATCTTTTAAATCCATTTTTTTAAATGGAAAAAATTCAAAATCCTTTTTAATCCATCTGAGCTTATGGCTCATGCTTGGGGCATGCCCAAGTTCACAAGAATGATGTAGAGCTTAATTTATTAAAGATCTTAAAACAATTTCAGATCTTCTGCAAGTTTCTAAATAAGTATGAAATCTTAGAAGATAGTTTTGTGCTTGATGTTACATTTGTCTGGGTTAGTGGTGAATTTGCCATTGATTTCATTAGTGCGGCATGAGGCTCCCGGGGCAAAAGTCTCAGTGTATCTTGGTCTATTTTTGGACTTATGTTTGCAAGAAGAGTGGGATGAGTGCAGGCATCTCTCATGAGTCAGGCAAGAGAATTCTCTAAGGGGAATAGTTATAATAAATTTAGCCCAAATTCTTCAGCTGATAATTAGAACTAAGGCAGGGAAGAAATTGTGAGTACCTTGTCAGAGGTATATATAATTCCTGGCCTCCTCTAACAAGCTGGAAGTACTGTAGTAAAAAATAAAAATACTTTTGTAATAACTGGAACGACTGTGATTTCTGTCTGATTTCCTCCTTTTCTAATGAACATGTAATCTGCTGCAACTTTTAGCATACCCATCTTGATTTTACAGGTAGTATTGCCAAAGCAGAGTAATCTGTGTTGTGAAGAGCTGCCTGGTGTGCCAAGGAGCAGCTTTTGATTAATAAGCTCAGGTTTTGTGATGATCTCACACTGCAGCACAGTCAGGGGGCTCTGTTGGTGCAGACAGAGCATAGGCAGTGAAGGAGATCAGCAGTTCAGTCAGGAATATAAAGGCCAAACCCAAAGCCATTCAGGTGCTCACCTCTTGGGATCTTTGGACTGACAACTGTCTGGTGTCCTGGTTTTTTTGGTGGTTGGTTTGTTTGTTTCATGGTTTTTAACCTTCCTATATTCAAGTGTCTAAAGGGGCCCTTGGTTACACTTCTAGAGGTCAGATTTGGTGCATGTTCCAGCTGAATGGGGTAGTACCTATCCTGTTCCCATTCCATCTGGGGAGAAACTTTGTGCTGTGAACTGCATTCCAATAAAGATCATAAAACTGCCTGTCTCCTTTGTTTCTATGAATTGTGGGAAGTCTTTTAGCAGGAAATATTAAATGTGGGTTCCCACATACCACCAATACTATTATTATCCATTGCAAAAGGGCACACAGCAATTGAGCCCAATTTGGTTTGGCCTTTACTAACTTCATCCTCTATTCCTAGTAGACTACCTTATTTCTCTGTCAATTCATTTTCCATGTAGCTTAAGAACTTTTATATGCAATAAAACTTATAATGGTTGTAATTTATTCCCCTCAATATAATTTTGACATCTTTGTCCCTTTTTGCTAGACGCATTCTCCCTAATGGTCAAGAAGATTAATATGTCTAGAATTGCCTTAGGAGGAGTTCCACTGGAGAATAGAGAGAGACTAAAGTCTCCCAGGACTGCCAAAATGACTGTCTCATGAACAAAATATGATATGGACAAAATGAGGTGGATTTTGAGAGTATAACCTGTTCACTTTAGCACGACTTGTGTTGATGGCATGGGCACAGTTCGGATTGAAAACTCTGATCTTATTTTGCCTGTGTAATAGCTACTGTACAAAACGGATGTGTTCACAATTCATTTAATTGCAGCTAATAAATCCGTCCAGACTGAGAGTTTTTTTTGTTTTTTTTTTTTTTTTTGACTGTGGTAAAATGTGAAATCCTGCACCTTGGTTTTAGAGTGCAGCCCACTCCCAGCAGAGCAGTCCCTTAGGGAACTGAGCGAGTCCTGATGGGCACACACACCTGCCCTGGAGACACTCTTTAAGAGTTGAAAATGCTGAGGGATTTGCCTGTTTTTCTGGATTTCCACATGGAAACATGGCTCATTTAGAGAGGGGCAGGAAGGTGTTGCTTAACCAACAGTTCTGGTAAAATTCTGATTTCCTATCATCTCTGCAAGTTTTTGATGATAAAGCAGAGTTATTACACGAAGCCTGCAATGCTGTGGGGAGGTGAAGGTACGAATTTACTGCTGCTCAGCTGTATTCCCATTATTGCCTTCCCAAGAAAGCAGCCTCTCCCAAGCAGGATGTGTCCCTCCTCTCTCAGGGAGGAAGAACCTTTAGGGGAGTGAGCTGGCCCCTCCAAGCACAGGGGCAGTGCTCGGGATTCGAGGAATTCCTTAGGTTTGAGCTGCTGTGCTCTGGGTTTATTCAGGAGGCAAAGGAGAAGTTTCTATACAGGAGGAAAAATACTGTCACTCAGCCACTTGTGAATTTAAATCCTTGGTGGTGGGCTGAGTGTCAGACCTGGGTTTCAGCAAGAAAAAGGTGCATCAGCTAATATTTAAGATTACTGGAGGAGTAGTAGCATTTTAAACTAATTTCTTTTCCTTGGACTTCTCTATTTAACTACACTCTTCTACTAAGGATATTACCTTGCCTTCCCTCTGGAAAATGGCCAGTGAGCCTCGTGAAAGTTTTATGGCAGTTTATTACTGCCTAATTCACCTTCCAAAGTGAGAGTGAGATTTTCAATTCCTTTCCAGAACTTTGTCCTTGTTGAATCTGAGAGCCAAAGTTTACACCAAATATTATAATGTTTGAAGCAGTTAAGTCTTTGTCATTAATTTTGTGCTTATATTTCATTCTAAATTGACAATGATTTTTTCACATCAAAAGGGGCTAATTTTGGAATATTATACCAAAATACCCATACCAAAGTGCTAAAAACCTTTATTTTTTGTTATTTCTAGTAAAGGAATTTTGTCTTTGATTAATACACAACTGAACATGCAGTTGGATATATCTAGAGAGTTTATACTCAGTATGGCAATAAAAATATCCATTAAACATCAAAATGAAAAATATGTGTTGAAATACCTTTAATATTTTGGGGTTTTTTTCTTTCTTTCTTGCAAGTAAAATACTCTAATTTTTTTTTTTTTTTTTAATTCTCTAGTAAAACATTTTATTATGCTCTTGAGACTTAGTGAGTTGCTCTTCTACTCATGAAGCTGTTTTGCTATGCTTCAATATTGAACTCTCATTAAAGATGAGTAAATCCTGGACTGCCTTCCCTTGGGATGGCAACTGATTGGGTTCAGTTAGAAGGCAGTAATGTTCCATGAAAAGGGAGATCTGAAACTATTCTCTCTTTGTTCTCTGCTTTCAAAAACTACCACAAAGCCAAAAATTCATTTTTATTTTCTTGTTTCATATTTTTTTCAAAATGCTGCTGTACGTAAATACATCTATAGAATTTCCTAGGTGCTTTTTCTGTGTAATTAATTTTACCTCTAACTTCATTGCTTTGATATGACATTAAACAAGATTTTTTTATTGTCTCAGGAATTGTATTCACATAGCAAAGGTGTGTCAAGGGTATGGAAGCCCCTGCTTGATTAGCGGAGTGATAGATTTCACCTGTAATTTTCTTTATATATAGAAGGAAAAGATGATGTCTTTTATCTGTGGACTTCTGGAGAGGAGATTTTGCACACTAACACAGCTCCTAGAAGTAAAATTGTCACATCAAACGGGTTTGAGTGTGTCACTTGAGGAGATGTAGTAAAGAATTAACCCACTGTTAGGTGGGTTTATGTAGTGCTGTTTTCATAGGAGCTGTTAAATTTGGCAGGGACTAATTTTATTATGTGCTGGTTTTCCTCTATCCTGGAGACAGACAGAATTAGGCAAACCCCAAAATATTCAAGCTTCCTCGAATTTTGGATGCCCAGTTTCAAATTCTAGGCAGTGGTTTTGCAAAATGTATAATAGCTCCTGGTCACCAAACAGTAGCAATGGGAAAGTGGAGGAAATTATTCTGATTTAAAAGGCATGAGTTTGTTTCAGCCTTTAGCCCAAGTGATCAGTGAGGTTCATTAAAAAAAAAAAAAGCAAAACAAAAACAAACAAACAAAAACCCAAAAAAACCCATATGTAACAAATGTTGAATTTATGATAAGACCTTACCTAAGCAACACCAAATAATTCTCTAATAACAATTCTGTGACCTTTAAAAACTCAGGGTTTGAAGCCTATGAGCAGGGATTTGGGTTTGGGAGCAGCTGCTCTCTGTTACACAATTGCCCTGTGCTATAGCACTGGCAGTGGTGGCAACATTGCCAGCATTCTCTAGTGTGGGGTGGCTTGCTTTGTTTGCTTTGGTTTCTGCTGTTTGTGTGCATTTTTTGTTGTTGTTTGTTCTTTTTTACTTTTTCATTTTTCTTCTCTAAATAAAGTGGAATCTATGCAGCCTGGAGGATTCATTCCAGTTTTTCCTCTTCAAAATCTGTTTTGGTATTTTGATAAAAAGAGAAAATGAAACTTGCAAAGTAATCCAGTCTGCTTGAGACAGGATTATTTTCAGAGGCCAAAGATGATGAAAGAATCATCACAAACTGAGGTTTTTTCATGCTATAGAGCTCTCATGCAAAGTTTTGATGTAAATGGGGGCACCAGATTAGTTCAGTTGAAATTGCACAAACGCTCTAATGTGTTACAGAAACAGCAAAGTGCAGACTTTCCAGTCTTGCTAATATAAAATCAAAGTTGTAATTCTGTAATCTACTAGCAGCCAACTATCTTCAAACCACTCTATTTCTAAGAGAAGCAATTTGGCTACAGTGTTCCATTTTCTAGTTGTATGACTCAGAATAAATGCTTTTAGCAGCACAGCACTGGAGCGTCACAAATGCACCTCTTCGGTTTTGCACTAAGAATTTAAAGATAATTTCCTACTTTTAGTTGTGGGGTAAAAAGAAAATCATAAGTTTCAACTGCTTCCAATTTCAGAATTACCTGTCTTGCATTTGCTGAAAAGCATGATTTAAAAACATGTATTGAAATACTGAAATTATCAAATTGGTTGCTCTGCTTCAGCCCTTCATTGTGTCCATTCTGTTTTCAGGTGTGCAGGCAGGATGAGATGTGACAGAAAACAGTGGTTTCTCTTTAGTTCTGGCAGCAGCAGTGCCAAAATCTTTGGCTCAGCATGCTTTCTGTGGTTGTTCCTCTCTGGCATATTTCGTCCTGTTCTGAGACTGAGCATGATTCAATTCCTGTGTAACTTTCTGATCACTCCTCTCTGTGCTACAGAGCTTCTCACTTTATCAAGCATTTGGAATCTCCTGATTTCTGTTATCCATAAAAATCACTGCACTTACTCATCCCTAGCTTACCTACAAGATATAGTGCGTTTTGAATATGTAACTCACTTATCAGTCTGGTGATGAATTTACCCCATACTCCCCTATTTATCTATGAAATGTTTACTACATCCTGAAATCATGTTGAAATTTGAAAATGCTGTGGTAATTCCAAAAAAAATACAAGAATTTTAGTCTGTGAGCTGGTATTTCTCAGTGTGTTCACAAATAATGGATAACGGAAATGGTTTTATTATATTTAATTGCGTAATTTCTCTTGCATAACTTTGACTAAATGTAACAAATATTACACTTGAGCCAGATGAAATGTTACATAGCTGGTTAAGAATCTGCTATGTGTATTTTATAAGTGAATTTTCAGGTTTTGAAGATTTTTTTTTGAAAACTAGGTGTTGATCTCCTTGCAGGTTTGCTGGCATTTTTTTCCTGTCAGGGTGATTTATGGCAGCTTTGCCTCTTTATGATTGTTTAGATTATTTCCTCTGCAGGGCTGAGTGCTGGTGGCCAGAGATACAGACTGGGGGCTGCAAGCAGCCCGTGGGAAGGAGACAACCTCATTTTCTCTAAGGGCCCCTGAGCAAGTGGAGAGGGAGGTACTGAGCTCTTCCTCCTGAGATCAAGGGGCAGGACAAGTGGAAATGGCTCAAACTGGGCACTGGGAAGCATTTCTTTATTGAAGAGTGGGGTCAGACTCCAGAACAGGCTTCCTGGAGAGGTGGTCAATGCCCCATGCCTGTCACTGCTCAGGAGACACTTGCAAAGTGCCTTTAATAAGAAGTTTCAACTTGTGGGCAGCCCTGAAGTGATCAGGCAGTTGGACAAGGTGTGATTGTTGCCAGTCCCTTCCAAATGGAATAATCTGTTCCATTTTTGAACACTTGGAGTGTGTTGCAGACTTTGTCACTCTCAGTGCCCAGCAGTAGCAAGCAGAATTTCTCAAGAACTGTGTCTTGCTTAATTGCCAGAGAATCTAAAATGTGCTCCTACCTCAAAGATCTCAGCTTAGCCATGCTGCTGAACCAAACAAGGATTATTGGGGTGCATGGTCATCTGCATGGCATCCTGAGTTGTGTCTTGTGCTGCATTTGGGACTTGGCTCCTGATTTGGGGACACAGGCTGCAATCAGCTGTAGTAGAGGATGACCACTGCTGACTCTGGAGATCGTGGAGGGCCTTTCATTGGTACAGCTGGTGGCATGCACTATCTCACATGTTCATCTCCTGGAAACTGAGTCTGTTTCCTTGCAACATCCCCATCTTGTTTCCAACACCGTCTTTCAGTTCTCCCCATGAGTAGTGCTTGGTGATATATTCTGTGTTTAGAAAATGACCCCTGTAGTCATCAGCATTTTCAAATAACTGCCCAGAAACTGTGACAATAAGGGGAAGAGTCTAGATACATTTGGGAATGGGGAATCTCCCAGCAGTGATCACTGGGAAGGTGGGCTGCGGGCCTGGCTACTTAAATCATCTTCCTACAAAAATGAGTATATGACAGTGTGTGACAACTGATCTGTCACTGAAAAGAAATGCTAATCCACATCTAGCCGACCTCTGCAAGTAAAAACAAATGTTTCTTATGTACAGGAACAGTTTTAAAAACAGAATTCTAACTTAATGTGGGAGTAACCCTTGGAATCAATTTCTTCTCATGTTGTGCATTTAACTGCACAATGGCACGTCAAGTTTGTTGAGAGACAACTCACTTCCTTGCTTATAAACATGACTTCCGAAGTCATGTCGTGAGGCTGGACTAGAACCCTGGGAATGAAACTGTGAAAGATTCCTGGAGAGAACATACAAAGAGATAGTTTTCACAGCTTTGCATAAAACGGTTTTTCTGTGGTTAACAATAACTTACTTTTAAGGTCCATTGTTTCAGGACTCTTGAGCATATCTTGGCTCTAGCAGGAAATGAGTTTTTCTGGTTTTTTTAATTTATTTTATTTTTCTCACAGGTGATTTATAGCTCTCTGTGTTACTGCTGAAGCAATACTGCCCAATATCACAGGATGGGTACAGATGTCTGCAGAAGTTTCCTTTTACCTATTTCATATCTTTTCACAATATAATTTTGGACAGACCCTAGAAGGTTCAGTGTTTCAGCTGTACTGTTTTCCTTGCTGGAAAAGATAATACTGAGCATTCTTCTTTCTGACATCAGTGCCTTTCACCTTGCTAATGCTGCAGTAGCTAAAAACCGAGAATTGGAACTGCTGGATGGATGGCCCTTCTAACTATTCCATTAATCTGTGGGAGGCCTATTTTACTTCTAAGCTGCCCTGCCACATTCCTATGCCTGGCCTCCTTTAAGCCTGGCATTTAGGTCCAATTGTTTAAAACAATCTCTTGTTGTAGCTGGTTGGGGTGAAATGGAGCTATCTGTCAATTTGAAAAGGTCACTGGCTGTGTCAGAATGACAGTGATTCCAAATTATCCATTAATCTCCCAATTTAAAATTGTCATCCATCTTATTACAGCCAGCCAGCCAGCCACAGAGGCTAAAGTAGACCTCTTCTCTTACACCCATGACCAAGCAGCTTTTTTATTAGCTGGCAGATAAAATTGGCAGTGTGTCCCAGCATTAAATATTCATTGACCGCGCTCTTAAAAAAAAGTCTTCTAACAAGTTGAGAATATATGAGAAAACAGCCAAAGAAATTACAATTGATTTTCTTGTCTTATCTGCCAAGATTTTGGCTATATGATTAGTGTAACACACTCAGCTTATTCCTGCCTTGGTTTGAGTCAGAGGGTGATATATCCCTGGCCTCTTTTACATTTTGGCTTTGGTTTGATATTGGGGACCCACACGAGGGTAAAGTAGCCATAGAAAATGTAATTGTCCATGGAAATAAGATTTAATAGCTTTTGCATTGTCAAAGGAATAACACTGGAAGATGGAAAAAGTCCCAGATAAGAGGTTCAGGCCTGAAAGATGTTTTGTTTTCTCACACAGGATGATGGTAAGGTGCTGATGAGGTTTAAAGAAACGGGAGAGCTTTGTGCCACTTGCTGCTCCTGATGGGAATGAGGGCTTGAGCTCTGCTTTTCCATGTCTGTCATCCATCACCTGAGTCCCAGCTTCACTGCTGGTGCTGTTTGGAATTTAATAGTTGTAATGTGGGGACTTTACAAAGTGGTAAATGGTGGGAACATGGCAGTGCCCCTGCTGTGAACGAAAGTGTAACCATCTATCCTGGCAGTGGAAATCCAGACAGCTTTGGGAGGCTTTTTGACGCCGTGTCCTTATGATGTGATGCCCATTTGTACAGGAAAAAAAAAAATACAAGCCAGGGAAGTGTAAAGAAAGGAAATTCAAGGCACATGAAAGGGCAGAAGGCGTGCAGTCATTTTGTACTCTGAGGAACAAAAAGAGTCTGCATGGACACTGATAACCAGGCAAGACCAAGTGCAAATGGTGATGGATTTACCAGCCTCACCTCAATCCTTGTTTATACAAAACTTTTGGATGTGTCCAGAGACAAAGCATACCCAGAGGACTTTTTTGTTATTTCTTTTCAATAGCCATAATGTATTCATCAGTGGCAGACACAGGTGCTGTCTGTGTACCCCAAGAAACTCTTGTGCCCCAAGGAAGGGACTGCTAAGACTTTCCATTCGGATCTATGACAAGTGTATTTTAGAGCCAAACAGAGATACACAAGCTGGAGGTTGACTGCAGCTTTACCAGTTAAACTTTCCTTTCCAGCAAGCGCCGGGGTTGCGTGCAGGTGCCAGCTCTGCTCAGCTCTCCTCTGACTGCTCTTATTTGCAGTTTGGTGGCATTATGGAAAGCAGAAGGTGAGAGGAAAGCAGGATGTCTGTTGTATCACATATTTTTTGTTTCCAGTTCAGAGATATTTTGACTTCCAGAGGAGAACGTGCGTGTATTTTGTTACTCTAGATTTCTTTTCCCCCTCTCTGTCGTTTGCAAGTTTAATTGCTCATTAAAAGTCACAGAGAAGCGTGCACTGGCCCAATGTTTTGATGAAACACCTAATGACTTTGAGCAAGTGATTTATGGACACAGCTTAAGTTACACGGGGACTCGTGTCAAAACAGGCCAGAGATAAGCTTGCATTTATCTATGGAAGTTGAGGGATAATTATGTAAAAGCATTGCATTTTAAAGGAAACAAAGACAGACCTGTGGGAAATGCATTTTCACAGCATGTATTAGCAAAGCCCAATCAACCTCCTTGTGGGAGGACAATTAACAGAATTAAAAGTTGGAATTTTAATTATCATACAAATTAGAGGAAAATTAATCAGCTTGTATTTTATGACTTGACTGGGCTTTGAGCATTGCTGCTCGAATTTTATGACAAAACTTTGATTAATTGAGACACTGCATGAAAGCATAAAATCCTGACTTAGGTAGCATTTTAATGCCTGGCTCAATTTCCATCTGCTGCCTACAGTATGGGAAGCAGCAACAATGAGTGGATGCAGAAGCCAAACCTTTGCTTGCCCCAGCAGAAGTCCAAAACAATTTCTCTGCATGTGGGCAAATTTGCCTTTTCTTAAAAAAAACTCCTCTTTTTATCTTCTAATTACTCAACATGTTGGTTTACAGCTAGCTAGTTTCAAAAGTTAAAGATTTTCACTTACTTACTGGAAGCATCATTTCAATATTAGTCAAATCCCAGCTTTTTCTTTGGTTTAGGGTTGGGTTGTCATTTTTTTGTTCATTTGTTTGTTTCTTGCTTGTTTGTTTGGGGTTTTTGGTGTGGTTTTGGTTTGTTGTTTTTGTTTTGTTTTGTTTTGTTTTGTTTTTTTCCCAGGGTAAATATTACTTACCTTGTGTGTTGTCAAGAGGGAGGAATTTGATGTGAAACCTAAAGGCAGCTATAAGCTTGTGTGGGATCTTTGGAACTGCTGGCCCAGACTCAGCAATGCCTTGTCTTGGCAGATATTTGAACCTTGTTTTGGGTTTTGCTGATCAGAACTTGAAAGCAGTTAGAGAAGTTTGTGGCACTGTGGGAGGATGGCAAGTTCCAGCTCAGCTGCTGAAAATGTGGGTTTGATAAAATATTTATTCTTTTTTGATTGTTCTTTTTTGCCCCAATGACATAATTTGAGGTTTGGTTCCAGACTGATTAAAGAGTAAAAACCTTGAGTACTTCTTTACTTGAAAATGGGAGACTTAGAGCAAGGTTCCCTACATAGAGAAAGGAGCTGAATTTGGTATTTGCACCTTATCTTTCTCTTCCCTCCTCTCCCTCTGTCAGGTTGGGTATGCAAATTCTAATGGATAGTCTTGCCATATTTGACATTGAAAATCAAAGAAGACCTAAAGCTAAGCTCAGTCCAGGAAAAATTAAATCAAACACTTTTTCACTGCTTTGTTTGGGTTGTAAAAATAAAATTCAAATAACAAAGTCTCAGCAAAAGCAAACCTGTGCTTCAGTCAGAACACAAAGCACAAACAGATTGCAGAATAAACCAGGCTGCAATTTTATAGGGTCTCAAGTTAAAAGAGGTAGTTTAATTATGATGCTGGATTTAGTTCAGAGCTCAAGTAATGATCTAGGAAGCTGGAGAGAAGCACTGGAAATGACTGTGCTAACGAGGACCCCAGTTGCAGCTTCTGTGCTAGTTAATTTGCAATCTATGTGGAGATCTGTTGGCAAGCCTATAAAATGAGGTTTTGCAAAAGCAATCACCACTTCAAAGTCTAGAGATACAGCCTGAGGAAGCAGAAACATGTTGACTTAAATTTCCACTTTGAACATTGTTTGGAAAGTTGATGCTTCCTACCTGCTCAACTGAGGAATGCAAATTGTCCTTCACACCAAAATAGATCTGGAGCTTACCATTTCAAAAGACAGCTAACAGGAGTGGGTTTTGGCAATTGTGCCAGGTATTGTCCATTTAGAAACACTCACATGTTTGTGGATGGTTGGCTGAAGGGCAAGAGTTCAGTCCATTTGCTGAAGGGCTGTGGTGAAACCATTCTTTTTTCTGCTCTGAATGTGCTGCTACTCAGCACTCAGAACTTTTCTGGGTTAGATCTGGACATGATATAATGCATGTTTTAGGGTGAATCCATTGGCCACCTAAAGGTGAGCAAGGCCTCCAAAAATAAAGTCTTTAAAGTATGTCCGTGGAATAAGGTGATGGAAGAGCCTGAGGCAAGAGTGTTGTGTTATTTCCCCCATGGAATGCCACTTTGTTTTTGAGTGGGAAAGTACAGTAGGCAAGCCAAACATGCTACTTCAGACTCCCCTAAGTAGAGGAAAGCCCCTTCTCCTTCTCCTTCTCCTTCTCCTTCTCCTTCTCCTTCTCCTTCTCCTTCTCCTTCTCCTTCTCCTTCGCCTGCCCCTTCTCCTTCTCCTTCTCCTTCTCCTTCTCCTTCTCCTTCTCCTTCTCCTTCTCCTTCTCCTTCTCCTTCTCCTTCTCCTTCTCCTTCTCCTTCTCCTTCTCCTCCTCCTTCTCCTTCTCCTTCTCCTCCTCCTTCTCCTCTCCTCAATTCCTCAAGGCTGCAGCATTAGAGGGACAGAAGAAAGTCAATGAGCTGGTAAAGGTCCAAGGATTTATTGCAGAGCAGGTATTATGCAAATCAAACTAATTACTTCATAGAACTGTCAGGTGGTCTGAATGGATGTGGCCATCAGGATCTGTACAATGTCACAGTTTCACTTACCTGTCAGTTTATTTTGAGTTAGGTTGAAAACAAAATGGTCTTTGTCAAAGGTATAGTTCTAACAGAATTACTCTTTCTTTTCCAAACACCTTGATTTCAAAACTCAGCCAGAGAAGCTGAATAAGCTGCAGGGCTTGAGTACAACCTCAGCAAAGGCTGCTGGATATAGAATAGGCAGTTTCAGTTGGAAGGGTTCTACAGTGGCCATCTAGTCCAGCTGCTTGGGCAGATGTGGCACAGAGCAGTGCCAGAGATCCACAGCTGCTTCTGAACAAGTTACTGCCCAGAGTGAGCTCAGTAGCTCTGCCTAGAGAGCTCGAGACATGTGAGCTCAGGAGGGACCAGCGCTCTAGCTGTGTCCCTCAGGGCTCATTTGGGAAGCTCCAAGCTGTGTGCAGTGGCACTCTGGAGAGGAGCTTTGCTTGGCAGTGAGAGAGGCATCCTGCTCCATGATGGCACACCTGATTCAAGGTAATCTCTCTGATCTGAAAAGTGCAGGCAACAGGTTGCAGCCCAGACCCAGCAGCTAAGGGAGAGGCTTAGTTTACAAGACAGAGTTACATAAATGTCTTAGTCAACGCTTCCATAATTGGAATTTTTAGGAATTATTTTGCCAGTGGTACTCGCCATTACAATAAATCAATTATCCCAGTTCTAAAAATAAATTGAGGAATCCTAAGCTGTCATCCATTTTCTCTGGGGAAATGGGCACATTCATGACCTGCAGCCTTGCCATTGTTTGCTTAAGCATAAAAGGACTCCAAGTTTTCTTCCAAAGCTTGAAATAAAGAAGAGATTGACCTTCATCACCCTGAGATGAGAGGTGCCAATGTACCCATGGGGAGAATGCAGCTCAGTGCTGGAGACCGAGCAGCAGAGTAGGGAGAAAACCAGGAAGCTCTAGGCTGTCAGTGCCACTTAAGGGAGCTTTGAACAGTATCTGAAGCTCGAGGGTGTCAGACAGAGCACACCTGAGCTCCTCTGCAAGGCTGCTGCTGTAGCATATGGTCCCTGGCATTCCCTTGGCAATTTGAGTTCCCTGTAGGGCTCTTGGTGCCTTGCAGCTTCCTCGCTGTAGGGGACCTATCTGGTTCTAATGAAACGCTTACACCATGTGGCATTTGTTACTTGAATAATTTGTCCTTTTAACTTACCCGCACTCTTAATTTTTGACATGGAGGGTTACTTGAGAAGTCCTCTGAAAATGAGGGGGTAGCTGACTCCTGTGTCTTGATTTAGCCCAGCTGGCAAACTCAGTTAGAAATCAGGAGCTCTGATTAAAAACCAGATGCTGCAATTGAACCTAAGTATTCTGTGCTAAATGCAAGTGCTTTTTAATTTTCTTTTAAATACTGAGGTGGTTTTTTTTGGAAGGATTGGGGGTTTGTTTCAACTAAGACATGTACACAAATATTAGAAAGTTTTAAGTGTGCTTAGGAAATGGGAAACAAAAAAAGCCAACATAAATGAGAAGTTAAATAGCTTACCCTCACTAGAGGGTAAATGTAGGGTAACTGTGACAAGAATTTCCCAAACACAGCATCCATGCGATGACTCGGCATCCCAGCATATGGCTTACATTAAAGTAAGCCCTCCAATTCTATACTCCAGATAATGAAGTCTATTTTTCCAATGATTATGGAAGTAGTAATTATCTTATCTAAAAACATATGTTAGAGGGAAAAGAATTCCATTCTTGCTAAGTAATTATTATTGGTAATTAATTAAATACAGACTTCCCTGTCTAGAACATAGTTTTCTAATGTCACATTATTTGACAGAAAAACCCCATGTTTAGAGTTATGTTTGTGAAGCAGATCATCCATGGTATGCCTGGTCCTAACTATTCTTGGAATATTAGATTAGGCAGACGCTAAATGGACCCAGGATTTCAGGACTTCTGATCCCTGGCTGTCCTTACTGTTGCACACAGCTGGGCTTTAAGGCCATGCTTTCAACCATCGTGACTAGCACTGTGCAATCGAGCCTTATCTTGAGATCTGAGAACTAGTTTCATTTTTTTAGTCAAATGTCCTTTTAACCTCCAAGATTGTTTAATGGAACACTCACTGGAGCGGATACAGATGGGTGAGAGTCTA
Organism: Regulus satrapa; assembly: GCA_013396955.1. Lineage (NCBI taxonomy): Eukaryota > Metazoa > Chordata > Aves > Passeriformes > Regulidae > Regulus > Regulus satrapa. The sequence continues at coordinate 120,462 of VWZN01013917.1, read as the reverse complement.
AACTTGAGAACAGAAGCAAAGAAAACCTTGGCTGGGGAAGAGGGGGAAGTTTGCATGGTGCCTGAGTTCTGACACGAGTTTGCTCCAAATGCCAAATTAGTTCAATTGCCATCTCTTTAACAGGAATCCTGTAGAGCTTGGCTGACTTGGGGCCAGCTGTAACTATTGTGAAAAGGAGACTGCTCCGTGCCCAATTCGTGACCGAATCCCCAGCTACTGAACTGGACAAAAGGTTTGAAGTGCTCTGCTTTCATCACGTTTAGTTCAAGTGGATCAGTACAGATCTTCTCTTCAGCATAACTTGGAGGCACCAGACACTGTTCACTGTCACTGAATGGTGGCTTCAGTGGTCAAAAGCTGGCCTGAAGGCTGGCAGGTTTTCTGACAGTGTGCCCTTTGATGGGGTCTGTTTCTGCTGTTAGTCACAGAGATGTTCACAGCTGTGGACAGTGGCTGGGACTGTGTATTCTCTTGGAACTCAGTAAAGACAAGTGCTCTCCTGGCAGATGTGGTGACCTTTATATTTTGGGAGAGTGTTTAGAGTTATCTCCCCAGCTGGGCTTGCTCCAACAGGGAGCTCTGAGCACTGGGCTGTGTAACAGGTATGCTATGTGCTCTTTATTTTATCAATCCTGTTTGACTGGGGGAGTGCAGTGTTTTAACGCAGGGAAACTTAGAGGACATCTCCAAACAATGTTTATTGTGTGAGATTTCCTGTCATGATTGGCTGTTGTGCCAGTGTTTCGTTTCACTGGGATTAGACCAGGACTAATAGCAACTCAAAAATAGACATGCTCTTAGAATTATTTAATTTTTCAGCTCTCTAGAACTTTACTTGCAAAGTTATTTCCTCTTAAGCAGGATCAAACCATTGCTCTTGTGCTTCTAATGGACTGTATTTATAATATGGCATAAAATAGGTGGGATTCCCTGATTTTGATTCAAATATTGGAGGTACACTGCCTTATAAAACTCCTGCAAAACATTAATTAAGTCAAGTCCTAAAGGTGTCATTTTGTCTTCAGGTTTCTTAAAAATAACCAGTTCCTAGTGTGTCCTACAATATCGTCTTACTAATAAAGGACATAAATCTTTCAATATAAATATTACACAATTACAAAGACATCATTTTTTTCAAATTTGAACTTATCTAAGAGGAAAAAAGCATGGATGAGTGAGCTTTGTATTAAGTTAGAAGAGGTAATTATAGGCTGGTGGTGTGAAACATTTTGACTTCTCTGAAAACATGTGGTCCACCTCTTCCTTTTGAGATCCACACCCCTGCTACCTGGAGGCTCCTAATTGTGCATCTTTTTCTATCCATATGGGATATGGATATTTGGATATATATTTCATATGGGAAGAATATATGCTACATTGTCTCCTAACACTTTAAATGCCATGGATTATGGGGAGAGCTCCATGCTAAGACTTCAGGTACCCTCAAAGAGGTATTCCACCAACAGATTTCTGAGTCTTAGGCTGCTAGATCAGCCCAAAATAGGAGAATTTGGTTATGTGGAGTACCGATGTGGAAGCAATTTTACCTACCAGAGCTAAGCAATTGAATGAGAAAGGCATTGTGTCCTTGAGCTCATTCTCAGTGCTGCAAATGAGTAGGCAGCATCCCTTTTCCCATCCGTTTTCCCATTCCCTCCCAGCACACTTTAACCAGGATTCATATCTCCTTTGGCTGGGAAGATCCACATTCTGTGGGCAGTAACATGAGCTCTGCCCAGCCTCGGTGCTAGAGGTAGTTCAGCTGTGCCACCATTCTAAAACAGCTCTCTGTTGATGTTACACTTGAAATTCCTTCTGCTTTCTCCACATCTTGCTTTTCAATCCCCTTTCCCCATTCTGATCACGTTTCTCCAGCAGGATTTAATCAGTGGGAGTTCCTGTTCCCTTGACTGTTACTGCGTAGTGTGGTGACCAAAGCTTGCTTTGTGAGAAGTGCATTTGGAAGTAAGAAAAAAGGCAAACCAAAATTGTGGAGTATGTTCTATTCAGGGGTATTTGATGTTGCAGTTCTCCATGCTGTGCCAATTAGCATAATTCTGTAGGAATCTGGATCTACTGTGATTTTAGTGGAAGAAAACTGTATTGAGTGCAAGCAGCTTTCTCATTTTGCTTCTGCTTTTGGAAACTATGACTTTGAGCCATACCCAGGTGTGAGCCTATTCCATGTTGATTTTAAGGAATTTCTGTGTAAAATACAACTGCTCTCTATTCCAGATAATCCAGTATTTCCAGGATGATGGATAGAATCTATTTGCATCTTTTTCCTCCAAGCTTGTTCTTTGTCCACCTTTGATGTTTTGCATTTGCAATGCTTGTGAGCAAATTGTGCAGAAGGAAGTGCATGGCTTCCCTTGTTCTTGAAAGGATTCTTGCTTACCTGGCTGATATTGAGAGGGTTCATCATAACTTTGGTTGAAATTGGATTGATGTTGATTTATTTTCAGATATATGCTACCATCTTAAGTCAGTGCACTCAGCTTTTGGCACACAACATGACTCTCTAAAGCTAGTGCTTGTTCCTTATCCTTGTGCATTACAATTTGAGGCTTTTTCAAGTCCTCCAAAGTCAAACAACTTGCTAACAGAAGTACAGTTGCTTTCAGTTCTATCTTGGTGCCCAGGGCTGTAACATGAGAAGCAATTCAATACGATTTGTGAGTTCTGTTCTGTTCTCTGCATCATTACATTCACATTTGGCTGCTGTGATGGGAGTCCTGCTCTCCTTACTCATGTCTGTGTTGCCTAAAGATGTATACTGACTAGTCAACATTTTTTCCATAGGCATAAAGTTTTCAGTGCATTTTCAAAGTGCTGGAAAATGTACCTAATCTAGTAACACTTGTTTCTTCCACTAGGAAAAATTGTGCATCTTCTGTTGTGTAGCCTTAAATTACAAAAGTGAGAAGAGGACTCTTAACCTTTGCAAGTTTTTGAGTTCCAGCAGTTTTTTGCTTGGATTTTTTTTTTNCTCCACAAATTAAAGTCTGACTTTTTTTTTTTTTTTTTTTTTTTTTGGCTCTGTATCAAACTGAAGGCAATGTAGAAAGGCTTGAATCTCACTGTGCTAATTATAAGCTCACTTAAGCATTCATTCAAACCTAGAGAGAATGGATATGTGGGCCCAGAAACAGTTCCTATAACCATCACCTGATGCTACTTACATTTACATGAAAAGTCTAGACAGTAGATGCAATGGTTTTCTTATAAGGAGTGTGTAGGAATTTTAAAATATTTTCTAGTAGCTGTGCAGATGAATTTACTTCTGCCTCAGTTTAAAAAAAAAAAAGGAATCAGAGTGAAAGAGGACAAGTAACTTGAACCAGATGAGCCAAAAAGAAAGAGGATTTTTAACTCAAAATTCAAGTTTTTCATCATTGGTCTGCAAGGCCTCTCAGTTCTCTCCGTGGAATGAGAAAGAATAACTTATTCATTTGTACTTACAAGATTTTTATTCCTTTTTTTTCAACTCTAGGAAAGGTCATGTGTAGTAATTGATATAATCAAAAGAGAAATCTGTGAAAGATACAGCTATATTATTGGTTAGTTAAAGGTTAGCATTTTAAAATAGGAAAAAGAACCAACCAATTTTTCCATGAGGGGAGAGGAGATATTTGCTATTTCCACGTGTATTTCCATGCCTTATGTAATTTTGAATAACTTATTATTCCTCCTCTAACACTACCTTTCCTCTTTCCCCCTGTTAGACACCAGTACAATACAGATGGTAAAGAAGAACACTTTCCTCACTAGAACATCTGGCTATTCCATGATCACAAGCTGGTGTCTTCTGAGCAGCCTAACCCAAGGGTAAGCTTGAACTGACTGCCTGAAACCTGCCTGCATTAGCTGCTTGCTTTTGAGTGAGGATTTAATCTTGAAAAGCCATTTCTGATAGTGAAAAATTAGAGAGTTTCAAGTAGTGTAGAAGGCAAATATTTTGGATTCTGGCGCCTGTATTTCTGCAGAGATTTGTGTGATCTCACTGGATGCTGAGTGCTTATGAAGACACTGAGGATATCCTTTGTCAAAACTCCCAAGTAAGTATCACATTGTGCTTGGTTTCTTCTTTGAAATTCTATGTATGTGATAGGAGGGCTTGTAAACTTTATAAAAAAAAAAAAAAAAAAGAAAAAGTGTGTGCATATTTTAGTTATGCTGCTCACAATCACATCTCCCCAGTTTACCCTTTTAATGAGGTCATCCCCTTCTAACTAAAGAACTATTGAGGAAGAAACCTCAAAATATGTCAGAATGAGGCTGACAACATATGTTGTATTTAAGCAATTCCTTTTTACACACTCTCCTGATTTTATTTAAATGATTGTTTCTCTTTTATTTCTTTCTTCCCCTCTGTTAATGTTCCAATAACAAAACATTTTGCTGAATAAAATGACAAGGGAAATCCATGCTTAAATTCACAAATTAGTGTTCACTCTCCAACTGTGATCTCAATTATTGTCTAAATAATGTGGATGAAACACCTATTTCAAGAGCTGGCAGGATTTCTCCTTTATTTTGTCAGTGTGTATTTCAGTGTTTTTAGCAGAAGATTAATACATATAGTATCTGTCAATAGCAATAAATTGTCAATTGATATGCTTGCCATTTCCACATGGGAAACAAAATGTTCCTTTCTCAACTGAAGATCTTAGGGGTTATGTTTTTATGATGAACAGGATGTTAGTGTAATTGCCAATTTTGAAATTGCCAATTGCCACCATAGAAAATGGCTGGATTTCCAATATGGTTGGGAGCTGAAATATTTATCTGAGGAAGCCAAGTGCAGCCCGCTTGCAAGAGCCAGACACAGCAGATTCACAGCAGTGAAGTTGGTGTCTGAATCTGGCACTGAAGAAGTGCCCATCCTGGAATGCTCCTCCCTTCTGAGAGCTGGTTCAAGTGCAGAAAGGATCCATTTCCTGTACTGGCTACATGATTAAACCTGGGCATCCCTAGACTGCATTAATTGCTTGGCAGGGCCCTTTTACATCAGACTTATTGACAGGAAATTACTTGGAAAAATCTCCAGAAAACTTAGAACAAACACTGACAGTGTTACTACATGTACTGCTTCTGACTGGTTAGAGAGACTGGTTAGAGAGACTGGTTAGAGAGAGGCTCCCCCAGCATCAGACTTTGCACTGTGGCAACCTAAAACTCTACCTTGATATGGAATCAACATTTCTGGTGGTACTTGTGTGGAATGTAGTCTAGAGGTTTCTCAGGCTTAGGCAGATAGATGTAACACAAATCAAATTTCCCCCTCTCTCTCAAGGGATGTGGATAAGCACATTAAAAGTTGATGTCTCTGTTGTCTTACTGGATGTAAAGGGCTGCTCCAAGTAGTTCCTCACAAACCAAGGAATATGCAAAGGGCTGTGTGGAAACACACATGAACAGCTCTGAATGCTTCCTGCTGTGCAGTATGCACCTGGGGAAACCCAGAGTGCAGTGTTCCACCAGCAGCTGCCTGATCCTCTCTCCTGGAAAAGTAGGAAAAGCACTGGTGGTACCTTTTGAGGCTCTTCTCTTTACCTGAAGTAAGGCAGGATAATTTTTTTCTATGGATCCTCCTGAAGCTCTGTGCAGCTCACTAGTGTCCATGTGAGCCAAAGTCAAGTCCAAGAAAGGATGCCTTCTGCAGTCATTAGTTGCCTCAGGGTTCATTATACTCTAATACATGGAATTTTACATTGTGAAAAACAAAAAAATCGCCTCCTAATATAAAATTTAGATTACTACTTTTTAAAAGCTCTTCTCATAGCAGGTGTTTTGTATTTTTTTCTAAGTGCAACTTGTAGCTGGCATGTAGAAGGGAAGGGGAGAAAATTATGATGATGAAGTGGTCTGATTCCTTTCACAGAAGCACCCAGGGATCATCTGACTTCTGTTAAACAGCAGTTTCGATTTTTTTCTTCTCAGCCTGCTGCACATCAGGCAATCTTTTCAACTCTCATTTGTCTTTCAGGCATATCACTTATCTTGGAGCCAGTAGAAGGCTTTGGAGCTATGAGGTTTTT